>UYWX01020525.1:31616-44185 GCA_900622495.1 Hydatigera taeniaeformis | reverse complement strand
TAAACACTCTCGAATTGCCTACATTGCTCTCCTTAGTTCAGGATGTAAGTCAGCCTTTTTTTGTCACTTTAAACTTCGATACCTACCTCACCTTCTTCCCAGTGACACTATTCAAGTATTTTGCTTTGTTGCCTCCTCAATTTCTTCTTTCAGTTTACAAAATAAAATGGACAATATGCGAATGGGTTCAACGGTGTTGCTATTTTTTTTTTGCATAAAATATGCACAATATTTGGTCCATTACGCTCGGACACTTTGGATTTTGTTATCACTTGAATCATCGCAGCTGTAGGTTCGCACAAGCCAAATAATGAAACAATTTTGGCATAGTGAAAGCATACTAATGTGCGTGTCTGCTAAACTCGGCATTATTACTCACCGAGGGGAAAACGTTTTGCGTTTTTATTTTTATATCCTATGACGAAAGGCGCAAATAATCATCAAGGGGATTCCGATTAAAAGCTTAGAGGCCGTTTTATGGAGCAACGTGCAATTTGTTGAATCATAAAATAGGCTCCAACAAACATGGGACCATCTGTCGTTTTGGCCATGTTGCTCGGTGTCCAAGTCTTGCATGCATTGGGAGAGGTGGATGGAATGGAGTTGGGTGGGTGTGTAATCCTGCGCAATGCGATTGATGCATTCTTCATGCCTTTCTAAAGGGCGCTTCAAGTCATCCGCTTCAGTTGACCTCTTACTTGCTTATTGGTTGTCAAACTTCATAATTACTTGAATGACCTTCTATTCGATGCGTCGTACGCTAACCCTTTATGCAAGTCTTCATACTCGTCATGACCAAATGTCGACCTCTACTAGAAGCTGTCATCTTTTTCGCCAAGTTGAACTGCCGAATGCGGTTGACGCAAATTAAGAGTTCAATTGGTTATGCGAACAATGTGCTCTTGAGCCTTCTGGAGTTGTGAAATGTATCTCCCACCAACAGCAACAGTTAATAATGAAGTCAACTGTGGGGGACTCAGGAATTAGGTTTTGCCTTGCAGTCGCTTGATTGCATTTCGAACAATGTTGCCTTTTGTTAGCATTTCGGCTTCTAATTTAATTTTTTTAGAACTTGTGTAATGTGCTTAGTTTGTCGGTGTCAAAACAAAACAAGACGGCATAGGATTTAATCACTTTATTACTCTGTAATACCCCTTCCATTTCTTAACCCACACAGAAGGATTCGCTAATGTTGTCCGTCTGAGTCTGGACTTTGTACAAAAAGTTTAGTCATTGCCCTGCTAAACGTTATTTTCTCACACAATTTCAACAATTTTTTTTGCGGATTGATCAAGTGTGGCCAGGAGTGTAGGTGCTAAGGCTGAGGACGCCACTGGCATACGCAAATATACGAAATTTGAATGTTCACCTGCGACTTGGCATTGGCAGTGCTGTAGTAGGCTCCAAAGCTCCTTCGCAGGCAGGCATCTGGAGGTTCTAATTTTATTTCATTGTTCTCAAGCCACTTCATTTCCTACCATATGCCATTTGCTTGCACGCATCATCGCGATAATTTGCCTCGGGACTGGCCGAAGTGCGATGTGGAATTCGAATTAAATAAGGGGAAAACTTTCCTCTGTGGAACTTTTTTTTACACTACATCAGGAGTCTTTGCTTGTCTTTAACGCGCTCCTGTTTGCCATCTAACGTGTATCTACTGCTTATTTAAAGCCATGTCAATGCTGATAGCCTTGGTGATATGGGGCGACACAGCAGTTCACACACCCACCGAGATGATTGAGCAACGACGAATGGGTTTGCTGCGAAACTACTTTCGTATGCTAAATGCTGATATTTACGAGAACCATACTGCCTTGATGCATGTGGTGACTGATCACATCGCAGCGGCTCGGAACCACCTCAGCGATGCCTTCCTCATGGAGGCCTTCCAGAGTCTGTACCTATCATGGCCTTTTGGAGTAGCCGTGACCGCGGAGATCTTCCTCTTCACGGCCACAGTGCTCTACCTTACCCGAAAAGATTTTAAGGCGGCACCTCAACAACTGCCTGTTTAAGACTTCTTCCCCCTGACTATCGTGCCTTTGTCTACACTTTCGTCTACTTCTCTTTCTGAATCAACAGATTAAAATTTGCAATATCATTACTTTTTATTATCCGTGTTCTTACTGTCATTTCTTGATGTCATCTATACCTTTCCTTTGGCGTAAAAGGTTCCAGTTAGTGAAAATTTTTTTACGGATACGTTAGACGGAAGAACTTTTAGTCTTGTTCACCGCCTTAGTGACTAGGTTGACTTTTCTGTGACTTGTTGGACTCATGTTGAGGGGAGGTATAATCATCGTACTCATTAAAGGGAATTGTCGAATGCTCCAAGGTCCTTGAAGGTCCCCTAAGGGCAAAGGTAAGGAACTCGAACAGAGCACGAATTGCAGGCATATGAAGAGAACTAGAGTTTCTGACACCAAATGGATGCTGGTCGTCTGGAGTGGGCAGGACTGCAGTAATCCCCCTACAGCATTACCGTCGATGAACCATGTTGGAAGCTAGACATGTGTCTTGAAGTTTTCTTAGTTTTACTTTTCAAGTATACTTTCTCTTGATCAAAGTGATAGTGAATTCTTTCCTTTATGCTTTTTTTTGTATTTTCGTTATTTCACCTGCTACCACCAGGCTGTGTTAGCTTTTAATTTCGTACTTTATTGAGCATTTCGATGGCGAGTTCCGATTCCTTATTCATCGCTTTCATGCTACATTCGTTTGTGTTCTATTCATTTTAGGGTGCATTACTAACAACGCATGTAAGCATTTGACTAGATTTTCGAGCAGAATAACTTTCAAATGCTACTCATCTTTAAGGTGAACGAATTCGACGGTTTTGCATGTCTATGACACGGTTTTGGTAGCAAGCCACCTCGAGGCCTCGATCTTGCATTGTTGCTGGGCCTTCTAACTTCTTTGTTGGTCGACAATACACGATCTTCCTGGGGGCGGAGCCTTCCAGCGAGTTCTTGGGATGCTGCATTGTTGGGTGCTAAGGAGCAAATGAAACGTTTTCTATGTGTGAAGGATAAATAGTAGTGGGCTCCAATAAATTTGACATGCTGTAAAACGAAGAAATCTGTGAGGATTTTCAACAAGTCAAAAAGTGGTGTCTACAGGCAAACCATCTGCATTTCGAAAGGATCACTACAGAGCTGCCTGCCACAAGCCTCTGGAGAGGTCATTTTAATGAACACGCGAAACCTCCTCCACTTCTCCTCCACCCAACTAAAATCCAGACCAGATGCGTCTGGGGAGCATTGAGGTGGTAGCAAATTGGCAGTTGGTGTCGCCTGTGTTAGTGAGGTGAGACCTTTCTCAGTTTTACGACTGGTACATTGTACCATTCATTCGACTAGTAGAAATGTAACATGGCCACCGACAACATTGAGAGTTGGTGTTTATCAAATTAAAAACATCTAAGTAGTTAACTCATCCGTTAATAAATGTGTTTACCATGTTCGATTCACTGTCTGTTGATTGGGAAAAAGTTTTCAACTGATGAACGAAGATACAGGAACGAGGTGATGCTGTTGCGTTTTATCCCAATTAAATGCACACTGAGCGATTTTCTAGCATAATCACTGCTTGTTCATAGTCTACTCAACAGTGCTGAGACTTAGCATGATAATTTTTTTTCCCTTTTACAAAAGGAACGCATTTCTTTTCTACACTTTTCTTGACTAGCTTTGATGCAATAAGTAGGAATTCTGTGGGTGGTAGGTTCATAAAAGACACGATAGTGAAGTAAGCAATGCTTGGCTGAAATTGGGACTTTTGGTTTGATTGTCGGTGTCGGTGGTTGGTTGTTATCTTCAGTAATTTGTTGAAGAGCATTAGGCTACACTCAAGACGACCCACTTCTTTGTGGTTACTTAAGTGAGTTAAGTAACAGGGCTCCAACAAGACAGGCAATTAACAATACGTCAAACCTAAGGATCATCACTCGTCGCCGCCACTACTGGATGAAGTCCCAAAGCACCTATTCTTGGCATTCGGTTTCCTATAGAGAGGAGAACGTGTTAAAGGGACGCCTTGATGCTTTCTGTCTCATCTTTGCAGATAGAACTATCAACTGATTCAATAATGGTGTTGCATATATTCGTAGCTTCTCTATTTGGCCTACAAATTAATGTCACTTGTCGTAGTTATGATGGTGTTGTCACACTTGCTCACTTCTGCCTCCGATTCGGTGGTTTTGTATTCAGAATACCGAACCTTGGGGGCCGCGTAGGTGGGCCTCAGTCACAGGGCTGCTATTCCAAAGGTGTGGTCAAGCCCGGCACAGGGCATAGTGGTTAATAAGGCTAAATCGCGTTCACAAATTCCACCTTATTTTCGCAATAAATGGTGTTACCATAACCACTAGTATGATACTTGTTAGCATAGTTCGCTTTAGTGTTGCATTAAAAATTCCACCTTTTCGTCTCTTCGGCATGCAATACTACCGAACGGGCTGCGGCTTTTGAGGGGACCACTGAATCTGAAAGGCAGACAAGCAAGCAACCTACTAAGCTTTCAAAATGATGCCAAGTTCAGCAATCATTATTTGAATCCTGTTTGACCTCGACTAAAAGAAATGGTACCTTGTGGGCTACCTTGGATAGGCTTATTGGATGGAATAATAATTCTTAACGAGAAACAAATTTTGCTTTGAGGACTGCCTTCACCGTCATAGTAAGCGTGGGTTTTCAGCCATAATATCGAAAAATGTATTCTCCGCTAATGTGCTCTACCGCTCTCATAGTAAATGCAGCTGCTCTATCCATTAAGTAACCTCCTAGGCCGAATGGAAGCCTCCCCAGGCGGTAGAGGCGATCAAAAAACTACCAGTGGTTACTTAGATTGACTCATGCTAAATCAGGTGGAACCGTATAATCTTTACAGTTATTTTGAACATACTCGTTCAGGTCGATCTAATCACTCAAATTTATAATGTGAATTGTCTGATCAATTCTCGCTTTTGACAATGGGTCAAATTGAAGTCCTCAAATCGCCCCATTGTAGCCTCCAAGCCCTTCTGTACTTCGATAAGGCGTTACACCCGAAAGCAATGCAGTCTGTCCTTGGGTAGGTGCTGAAGTGCCACAATATTGTCGAAAAAGGTCTGTTAATGTCAAGACTCTCGTCTTTATCTTACTTTGCGTGTACAAAGGTGGACAATACGGCGAATCCCAGCCTCTACTTTGATAATAAACCGCTACCATTAAACACAGCCTCAGTCCTGCTTCCTCAATGATATTGCGACAACAAGCGACTCTACTGCATCCACTGAATCTAACAAACTTTGTAAACACAAAAGTAAACCGAAATTAATTATGTAAAGTACAGAAGCAAACTCAAAGCCTTCTGCTACTACAGCAATCAGTTCTGGCACTGCGATAGGCTTTGATTTTAATGAACTTCATGGAACATTTGAATTCAAATTTGTGCATCCTTTTATAACCCGTAGCTGGCGAACGTGCGCGCTGCATCTTGACCACAGACATGGTCCGAGTCTGCCAAATCAAGCGGCTAAGTGATCACCAAAATGAGGGAAGTCGGACCCTATCACCTACTCTCCACCATCAAAATGTTTAAAATTCTGGCAAACATTACAAATAGACTACTGATTCCCCTATCGGAATACCAAAGCTACCTAAGAAGAACTAATAAAGTTGGTCCCGCTAGAGTTCGCATAGCACGCATTTTCTATTTTAAGTTTGACATTATAACACGAAACCGTTCTTACTGAAAAAGTCTTCCAGTAGCATCTGCGCATAGTGCGAACAATGAGTTCCTACTCTAACAGATTGCTACCATCAGTGTCTCCTCCAACTTCAATCCACAGTTGCGCCAATCTAAAACCCAAAACTCAAAAAGGCCAAACGGCAAGAAAGTCAAAATGTGTGCAAAGTGATGGCTATAAGTGCAGAAATGCGGAAAATAGGTTTACAAATAATTACGTCATATCTCAAAAAGGAGCACTCCTGTAAAGGACTTTAAACTTCAACCGCGACTTCGACGTAGATTGTCCACCTCGCGTTGCCAGAAGCGATACAAATGCCAGTAGCGTTCACTGTAGAAAGTAAATTAAACTGTTTATCAGCATTGCCTTTCTTTATCACCCTTTCACATGAGCATCCAAACAACGTGTCTAGGGAAGGAGTCCCTGCGCCACCTCGACGCCTTTCATCCACGTTAAACTATAAGAACACATCAGTCACGAAGGTTCACTTTCGTTCTACGTGCATCGTTCAATTTTGAGCCGCTCAGACGCTCTGACACTTATTTTCCACCCACAATAAAGCAGTGCAAGGCATGCAGACCGGATCAAGGGGGGTTTTAGCTTAACTAATTAGGAAAATAAAAATGCAATACAGGGCTAAAGTTATTTATCGGCAGTAAACGCATCCGGTGTAGATCAGATGACCACTTACACTTTGAGGATACACTTGCGGTGGTTTATTGCGGATCTATAACAAATCCGTTGCCATGCAACACTGGACAAAGACTGACTTGGATTAGTGGAGAGCTTTAGCAACCAAAATCCTGTTACCGCTATACCAACTAGGATGCATTTGGCATAACAAGCTCCCTGGTCACCTCCCATAGTTACGACCTTGATAGCTAGAGGCGACAGAAGATTCGAGCGAAATTTTGAGTCTGAGTGGGCTCAGTCATATGGTATAGACAAATCAAGAAAAGATCGAGAAACTATGTCCCACCTTCTTTCTTGGGCGGCCTTTAGGTCGATATCATGAAGTGAAGAGTAGGATTTTGTCCTTCGCATCTGTAATTCACACCAAAGGGAACTTTGCAACACTTGGGACAACATTGTCTTGGTTTTATCAATTCAAACTGAAATAAGGCATTTTTAAGCAAAAATTCTTCTATTTACTCCACTGTAGACGCTGGCTACTCTGACAAGACAATGTTGGTTTTATAATTTGCACGATTAAGAGACAAGAGGCTGATAACTGGGGCTTTCAAAGTTTAATGGTGCAAACTTACGGCGCACACGCAGTCACTTGAGCATCGAGGACCTACAAAAAACCAGAGATTTGCAGTTCAGGGTTGATTTTGAAATGGACAGCAAATTTGCACATGCAGTCCACTTTCATCTATTGCATTTATCTCCTCCAAAATGCAATTAAATTACATCCTTTTATTTAACTTTCAATGTACTTATCCATTCAAAGTTATAATTTGCTCACAAATACGGCTCAAAGGTACAATAGATTTTACTATAAAGACAAAGGGCCAAGGGCAGTTAAAGGAACTCACACGGTAGTTGTTTTCCCCGGGACAAGGGAAAGTTAAGTGAATTCCTCAGTGGAGAATGCAACCGTTTCGGTACGTATTCCTTAAAGGAAAAGGTACGAAATAGCAAGCACTACTAGCGGATATGAAGAGGACAGATTTTGTGTCAAAATTATTATCGGATTTGAATGCATATAATATATGAAAGAGAGGTTCTCTAAATCCGAACATAATTTTACGATAAATGGTTCATCGCAAATTTAAACCTAAAATGAGTTATATATGCTGACAATGATCGAAAAGCTGAGATCCCCAGATTTTAACTACACGTTAACAAGGCGATGTTTGAAGTGCGACAGAAAGATGGCCCACGTTATTCCATTTAATTAATGATTCGAAATCCTTAAAAGTCAACGTGCATTTAAAGTAACTATTCTTCACAAGTAAAAGACGAAAATTCCTAAATAAAGACTTTTCATAGCTCTCCATACTTTAAAGCACCACTTTCTAAAATCAAGTCAACCAACTTCAATCGACTGTGTAAATAAATGTTTGCCCCCAGACAGTTACAAATAAAGAGACACAGACGACCATATACTGATTTACATACAAAGAATATGTTCCTGTCTTGGTAATCAAGAAGCCCTAATGACATGGTGACATCACCTTCTGTTTTATGGGCTACTTACACGGTTTCCGCTCATACTTCTAGCTGTTCTACTTTTCTTCAACGGTCTGTGCCTGGAAGTGGTGGTTCTCAAAATGCTATTCAGAGTAGGTTGAGTATAATGTGGATTGCCTAGGGAAGCATTCGATTTTACCCAACTTCGTTTAGTGTCACAGGATTTAGTTTTGTGAATCTAGATCCTAATTACAACAAAAAATGTAAGTACCATTTTCTCTGGACAGTAAGCACCAGGAGAGATCTTGGTTGTAGTGGTAAACTCAACCCTTGGAGAGACACCCTATAAGCAGTTTAGTTTCAAAAATAATTCTTACAGGAAAATCTATTGTTCGTATCATCAGCAATTCACGATCATTCCCGACAGTACTACAGAGAGTGGGACATGGCATAAAGAAGTCCCGCGCGTTGCCATCAAAGTAAGCCAGTAGTTTCCCGCTATTAAAATACTCAGTCATTTGACGCAGTTCAATAGTGACAGGGATATCTACAGAATATGTGTGAGACGAAATAAAGATAAACCCTCTAATTTCCGACACAATTCGTAAGGGGAATAGGTATCAAAGAAACGCTAAAAATTTCAACAAATATTTGCAGATACCTTTTCAAACGAAAAGCTTTCTTGAATCTCCAGAGGAAAGTTTGGCAATGATAATTTTGTAAAGTGAATGCTGTCAAAAATATTTACGTATAGAAAAATATCATCTCGGTTGTGTAAATATGTACCAGGTGAGTGAACCTTAAATTTGGAAACATACTTAAGTCAGTACCTTCCCTATTACAAGCGTTCCTTCAAATATATAGGTCGGCATAATCCGTCGCAAGCCAATATGCGAACTCCCCCACTACACCAATTCAATAGCTCTACACGATCTGACCTTACACCTTTTAGCATATTAAAACAATTCTGGTCTACAAACAAGAAAGCCGAAAAATTGAATGTAAATTATTTCAATAAATTAACTTATGCTTTTAAGCACCTTTGTTACTTAATGCGAAGTATGCATATTTGGGATACACTTATTTTATAGTAATGGCTCTATCACGATGACACATTGTTTAAACTCTACGTCTAAATGAAAATTTTTTGTACAGACTTTCATTCTTAGCCAAGTAATGGACTAGTTGGTGTATTTCTGCTTTACTTATTCTTTAATTCCATTTCTATGATAAAAATCGTTTCTGGGTAGGGATATCACTTAAAACACGGAAAAAATTAGATGCGCTGAGTGTACATATTCAGAGGAAGGAAGATATGAAGATTCAGCTTATTATGGAAACTAATCAACGAACACAACATCAAGACATTCTAGACTAACTTCCAGTCATGCGGGCGATTTTATAAATATAAATGTTGCGCAAGAATTTTTAAAACCTTTATTGTTTTCATTTGATCTGTTAAGGTAATGAGTAGATTTTTTCGATGAATAAAGGCAGCAGCTGTTAAAGTCATTACAACCTCCCGTACTATCAAAGGATACACTTCATAGAATTTCCAACTTGTTAACGCACACTTCTGCTAACAGTGGGCCGTAAAGTCAAAAAGCTGTCTGCATATGATAATATTTGGTCACGATTTGTAGTTAACTTAAGTTAGGTTTAAGCAAACTTTTGGGCATTTTAGAGATGTTGTCGCTTACCCCTGAGATTTATTGATATGTAACATTTGTCATAGCGGTTGTAATACTTAATTTATTTGGCTACCTATAAGATTGGCCTTCGCTATAGTATCTGTTTTGCTTATTTTTGATGTTATGTGAACTTCGAGTCCAGCTAAATCCCGTCCCTTCCCATTTCCTTAAATATATGTATTTTAGCCTCAATTAGTACCTTCTTCTACCATAGGAGACGGCTCAGTGCGTTAAAATGTGCATATCAATTTTATGCTTCGAGAGATTGGGGAACAATTCCATAAATCGGGCGATATATTCACTAAAGGGATTGAAACCGATATTGGAAGTCGGAAAAGCAAAGCATTACAATGGTCTACTCAAATAAGCGAACACTGTTTTGTCTATCAAATTCTTCTGTTATGCATAACTTTGGTTACATCTTAAATTCACTTCTTCAAAATTTACAAGCAATCATAATAACTTATCTCATAGGGAGTAACCAGCAGCTCTTTCCTAAAATATTTGAACAATGAAGAGAAAACGGAAGTTTGAATTAGACTTGTCCCATTTTTCTGTGGTATAGGTCATAAATTAGGAAGCCAAACTGATTGTCCGAAGACCACCCACAGACGAGCCAATGCAAATCCAGTGCACAAAATGCTCCCCTCCGGCTCCCCTTCGCCTCCAACCATTGGACACATTAGAGAGGCCGCCAATCGTGTCATCGTGTTCGCCATCGGATGCGGAAGTCTAGATATCATTTAATGTGAACTAATTTTGCTTATCAACATCTCCCTTTTTGCCCGTAATAATATACATTCCTAAGTGTAAAGTTCTGCTTGGGGAAGGTGCCGTCCTTCCATAAGTCATCTAATTGCAGCACCTTCGTCAATTCTGCCTAACCTGAAGTAATCAGACAGCCCATTAACACTTAAGCACTTGCATAACATTCGAAAAGGGCAACTTATTTATTTATTTAGGGGACAAAAGAGTTAGTATAAGGGGTCAACAGACATCACTGCACGATACCAACTGTCAGCGGTCCCTCCATTCCCTTTTATTATTTAAACCACTTTGTTATTCTCTAAGTACCAAAATCTTGGCTTGAATTCGTGCTCTTCCACCTCATTGTCTTTGGGTTTGAATTAATTTCATCGGAATTCGTTGTCCAACCGTCTAGAAGTGGTTTTAGGAAGTTAGTTTTGGTTTTGGTGATTCACTCAAGTGTGACTGAATCAATTCTCCACTTTCTTGTGCCCTTAATCATCCTGGGTTTGGAGGTTTCTATGACAACAAATTTAAGTTGCATCCAAACCTAAATTAAACACCATGATACGCAGGACAACTTCAAAATCCGTCACTTCTGCTATTCAACCGCATAGCTCTCATTGTGTTGATTTGACGCCCATAAGAAGAGAAGGCGAATGAAATCAGATGTTCCCATACATCTCATCATTTCCTTACTGCCTCATCTTCAACCTTGATCAAGCCAAAAAGGTTATTCCGCGACATACTGTCTCGCAGGTGATTTAGTCGGAATCCCATCCAAGACAAAACATTTTCTGTCATTCTGTAATTTTATTGGCTTAATCTATTTTGATTGGACATCTGAAGACTACCATACTGGTTGATCTTAACAAGCTATATTCATTTCTACTTCACAAACGCCTCCTATACACCGCTTCATGCGTTTTAACGTCTTTTTATCATTAGGTTCTGCCAGTTACTTTTATTTGGTGCAAAAATATGAGCCTCCAATTTTATCCTCAAACTTTGAAGCCCAAAGGGAAAAGTATTGAGGTTCGTTTTATGACTGATGACCACGTGTAGCATTGGGAGGATGAACAAAGTTTCGGTAACTTATGAGGCAGTAAATTGAGGCTGAGAGAAGTAGAAGGCGGAGGAGGAGGAGGAGGAGGCAGAAGTAGCAGAAGGAAGAAGTTGCTTTGCACTGTAACAAATGCCCATCTTTTGTCGATCACCACACCTGCTTGCACTTAATTCACCCAAACTCGGCCAAGCACACGTGTGTTACGTGTTTTCATGGGAGGAAAGACTGGAGGGTGGTGGGGAAGGGAAAGAGGAAAAAGAGGATTGAGTGGCGCCCGTTGTATGCAAGCTTGGGGGTCCCATCTGGGCCAGGCACGTGGTGCAGTTGTTGTAGACGCCTCTCACCTCCTCACAGGAGGCATCAATTCACTTGCTGTCTACCACAAAATGCTCCAATAATGGCACTACAAATTAGCTTAAACCACTTGCATGAATGTATCCTTGTGGCAAGGGTGCTGCCTCACCCAATTGATGTATCATTCACCAGTGCAAAAAGCAATGGCATCTGTGAGTGTGCGGGTACATGGGACACGACAAGAATGCCTCCACGAGGCCTTACTTTTGCTTACCGTCAAGTGCCATGAGCAATTCTGTACTGTCCTTCAGTTTGGGGGCGGAGATCTCCCGATGTTATGCACATCAAACACTCAAGTGTACCCGCATCAGAGACATAGTCAGGGAGGAATAAAGGAGCAGCTGATTTGTTTGGAGCACTCTTCTTTTGCACCGATGACGTGGGTGTAGCAGTGGAGGAACAAGCGAAAATGAAACACTGACGGTGGTATCCTCGCTCTTGGTGCAGCCTCGGAGTCAGGCAAACGAGGCTAACGAGGATGAGGTGCATGGAGGCGAATGTCATTGGCATTCGTCCTGTAGCATGTCACATGTGCAAGTGTAGTGCAGGATCCTCCACAACCAACACTGTTGGTGAAGGCGTTCTCTCGACGTAGGCAGGAGTTTGCAAGTCATGCGGTGTGGAGGGTCTTGTGCCTCACGTTCTCGCTCGTTGGTGGTTTTCGGTTAGGCGATGGGTTGGGTGAGAGCAGGTGAGCAATTGTGGCGACGGTTTGCATCCCCATTGCATCACGCACACGGTGAGAGGCACTACAGCTTCCTTGATGGTGCCTCGGAGGAGTGGTGGATGAGGGGAGGTGGAGTGTAAGAGGAGTGTGATAGGATGGTGGACATGCATGGTTGGGTGA
>UYWX01020525.1:20070-31473 GCA_900622495.1 Hydatigera taeniaeformis | reverse complement strand
TTTTGCAAACTATCGGCACCTCTATCCGCACGATATGGGTACAAATGAAGCGATTCCTTATTACTCATTTCCTTTTCCGCACGTTCATTTCCTACTTTAAATGCGGTCGTTAAAGGCGTTCACATCCTTCTTTTTTGGGTTATTAGTTTAAACTAATTGAAAGCACTTCGACTCCTTATGGACGGATAGACGATAGGAAGATGGTAACACTGATTCACTTCAAGTATCAAGTGGAAGAAACTGTAGATATAAAACCGAATTCAGATTATTAACGTAAAAGTTTAAATTATGAAAAATGCCTAGGATGTTAGTCGGATCTAACCCCTCTTTGGGGTAAAGGCGAATGTTGGTTTAATCTTGTGACACAGTTTATTTTCCAATGTAGAATAGTTTTATGATTTAATAAATATATTTGATTTTAACTTCTTCGGCAACGTTTGGCAATCCCAACAATGTTTGTGACTTTGACGATGGTTCGGTGTCAGGCGCGTCCACATCACATGGACGATGCGCTTTCATTGGTCGTCTTCCCCTGCGAAGAGGGTTAAGGCGGGGGAGAGGAGGGGAGGGGAGAAAAGATGAGGAGCAGTGGAATGCAAAGTGACGTGAATTCGCTCACTATTTAAATAATTATCATTAGGACAGAAGGTCACTATGGTAACAGAACACTTATACAATGGCAAAGAAAACCAGAGTTGAAGGGATGATAACTAAATTTGCTACATTTATCCCATCTGTGGTCAAGATGGTGGGCATGAAACCGCACCGAAATTCCCTCGATAAGGTATTGTATTCGGTCGCGTTCTCCTTAATGATCATTTGTTTCGGACAGAATTCTACTGTCTGGTTCTGGACGGGTGGTCAACAGAAAATCATTTACACGATTCTTTTCCTTGGATCAAACGCAACCGCCGATCCAGTTGCAGCTGCTGAAGAGACAAAGCACAGTAAATTGGTCTCATGGTAGATGGCGACTGGCGTGGATGCCCCGTGGGTGTGTCCCAGCAACACTGGACTTGCTGTAGTAGCTGGCTGGGGAGGTGCACCAAGGGGAGCTCCTTGAACATTTATAAAATAGTAAAGGGCAGTAAAACCTTGTTTGTGCTACCACCTGATGTCTGGCGGTTACTTTGGTATTCGTTTTGCTCCTGTACGCGTGGAGTGGCCTTCGGGCTAAGTCAAAATCCAGTTCCTTCTTCTCCTCTTTTAAAACATATGGATTTAGCTCAACTTAATGCCTCCTTCTACCTAGGAGGAAGCCTCGGACACTACAGCAGCTAGCTAGTAAATGTGCCTAAAAACAGTACATAACTCCTTATTAAAATATCAGTCCGCAAACACCTCGTCGTGCCATTGAATTTTGGCTTAAACAGACTTATTCTTTAAAAAACTAGGAGTAGGCAAACTATCAGTCCCCATTCTCTAAAATGCTTTAGAAAATCTTGAAAAAATAAATTTTTTTGTAAGGTGTCCATCCAATTTCTTATCAGTCATTTTCTATCCATAAAACTTATTCCCTCTCCTCATCAGCTTTACGAATTTCCTCTCCATTAGAAATCCTTTTTTTTATCAAAATTAATTTGGTTGTAGCAAGGTGTGAGGCGAGAGGGGAGGTAGTGCAGAATGACCACCGAGGCCACAGAAACTGCGCATCGCCTCCAAATTCCACCAATCGGAACGCGCCAACTGGACGATAAGCCAACAGCCTTAGGCATTGGCGGCTATAAGGGCACTTTTCCAAAAGCGTTAACAATGTACTACGACTGTCTGCGGACCTCCATTGCAGAGCCTAACAATGATGAGTGGAGTAGAGGTGAGGCTTTTCCCAAATACTTTTCCAACAGTTGTGATGACCATGAAGATAATAAAACGCCGTACACAACATTTACAAATGATTGCACGGATGGTGAGTGCTTGTCTGTCTGTTTTGTGAAATCAGATTGTTGTTATACTTGTATGAAAGTTGGTTCAAAGTGAAACAATTCGTGTAGTGTGTAATGACCGAATGTTTGAAAACATAACATGTAAAGTTGGGCTACAAGAAAGGCATTAAAGTGTTCAAACTTTTGTCTACTCACTTAATTAAACACTTCCTAGCGCATCCCTCTGCTACAATTTTTTTTTGTATTTTAGTTAGTCTCCTAGACGAGCGTGTTTACTCCAGCTATCCGCAGTCAAGACCGCCCAAAGCCAAGGCCAACCACGAGGACACGGTAACCCAACGCTTTCTCGCAAACGTTCGTGAACGCCAAAGAACACAGTCGTTAAATAAGGCGTTTGCAGAACTGCGACACATCATTCCCACTTTGCCCTCGGACAAACTTAGCAAAATTCAGACACTTCGTTTGGCAACGCAGTACGTTCTGCTGTGATGTCTGTAGAATAATAAAATTCCACATTCAACTTGCTTTTTTAGTGTTCACAGTTTTTGACCCTCCTATAGTCTAAAAGGCGTTTGTATCCTACGTTCTCCTCCTCCTCCTCCTCCTTCTAGGTACATCGATTTTCTGTCAAAACTTCTCAAAGATTCGCATCATCTTCCCGACTCCAGAGCAGCAGAACTCAACATGTCTACAGACACCGCAGAACCTCGAATGCTCCGAGAGGCATCAACAAGTGCATGGACGAAGGAGAGAGGTGTGGTACCACCATCGGCCACAATTCTTACAGACGCCTGTCCAGATGTCAGACCTCCCCGAGAAGCCCACAATGTGCGTTTCAGTCAAGCTCTCTCCCTCTGGAGGGCAAAAAATGCATGACATTTCATTTCTTCATCCCCACTGAATGTCTCCTCTTCCAGTGAGACCTCCATTTTTCTTCTTGTAATTCGATGCGTATTGCTTTGAAATGTGTTAAATTTCAATAAATATCGATTGTTCATACATTGTTTTGACAATTTGAAGCGTTGAAGCGATGAGCGGTGGGTTGAAATGTTTCACAGTGTTTATAAAATACGCTGTTGCGTCAATTTTTTGTGGGAAGTGAGAGTGATCACGCAAAATCTCACCTACAAGTCCCTCCAATGCATCAATCTTGGTCTTTAAATTTGTATAAATTTTAGCACATTAAAAAAAACTCGTTTTGTGTTTGACGTTGAAGTCCTTTTTTGTTTGCATTATTCAGTTAGAAGACATGAGGAGGTAACTCGGTACTTGGAAAGCCAACAAGCCAACGATGTGAGTGAAGATTTGGGGATAAAATTAAGCCCTGTTGTCCCAAGTTAAGGCGAGACTTGTGTGCACACATTTTTGAGAGCTTTTTTTCTACCTTTGGAGTGGTCTGAAATCGCCACTTTCCAAAATGACCCACCTCAACTTAATAACATAGGCTGCATTGGAAACGGAAGAACCGTCGGATGAAATGCGGTCTGGTGGTGGAGAAATGGAGCCTTCCTGTGGAGATACTGACAATTCCACAGTAGTGAGAAAGGCAAGTGAGTTGCGAACTCAGGAACGCGGCCTACAGGTTAATGTCACTTCACCAGGCATAGACGAGGGGATTCAGGTAATTCACATTGTTGGAGTTATGCTATGAAAAAGAAATAACAAATTTGTATTACGTCCATTGCATTGGTTTGAAAGTTACTTTGTGACAGTACCTTCTGACCTCTTTGTTTTACCTCTTTTCAAATAGCTTTCAATCTTGGATTTAGATGTGATTCGCATTGTTGCACTCTTTTGCATTATTTCCAAGGCTACTGTTATGGATGGTGACAGGTTTGTTGAGAGAATAACCAATCCCAGCCCTTCACTGCCATCCTCAATCCACCTCTGTCCACCCGTTAAACGCCACAAGAATCCACATTCGTACAAACAGAGGGAGCATTGTGCCTACCTGAAAGAGGCGCTCTTTCTAAGTCGTAAGTACTCGTTTTTGATTCTCGGATCAGTTAAATGCTTTATTTGCTTCATAATTAATGCAGAATTGGTGGTGAGACGTGTACGCATAAAGTGTTGCGAGAATTTTGCCACTCCACAGCCATGCGTAACTCTCAGGTGTTAAAGCATAAGCACCAGAGATTGGAAACAAATCTTTTCTAAAAAATTATCTAGGCGTAAATGTAAAAACACAAACAAAGAGCCCAGTAATCGCATTTCTTCTCACTAATCGTAGGTCTTCTCAATCAGTCAGACGCTCGATGGACTAACGGCTACAGAACCCGATTCCCAGATGACTAGGCCATTTCTCTGCTGAGCTCATGACAATAAATTCACCTCCACTTTTGATAAAAAAAAACCTCCTCTCCCTGTGCCTTACCTAATGTTTGTGTCAAAATAAAGCCGAATTGGGTTCTCCTTTTTTGTCCACTAAGAAAGACTTTTACTTTAAACGTTTTACTATGATGAAGTTGATTAAATCTTCCTACTTTGTTCAAAGTTGACAACACATTGAAAATCGATAAATTTGAATATTTGAATATCCGGTGTATCAAAACACAGTTAAGGTAGATATTTGCGATCGGTGAGTTCAGTGCGTGGAAATTCGAATCTCACTTGTGCACACTTTTGCATTAGTTTAGCAGACCTTCGTAAATTAGGTGGCTTGGAATTTGAAAGGTCACATTTTTTTCAAAGCTGCAATACTTTGACCATTTTAGTTGAGTTGAAAGACGCTAGTTGACACCTTATATTAAAAGTCTACGCGATGAGAATATCATAGGGGAAAGTTGCGTGTAAAGTCAAACAGCAAGGTAATTACAGGTAATTTTAACCTAAATTTCGAAATTCGTAATTTTACACTTTACTACTGACAAATTTATCAGTAACTCGTCTAAATATTTAAAGAATGGTGGTGCGCAACTACCATGACTGACTTCCTTTAGTCTGGTTGAACAAGTGGTGGAAGGCATAAATTATCCCTTCTAACGTGTTTGGACGCCCTCTACACCTCATCCATCCTCGTTTTAGCATTTGCCTGCTATCTTCCAAAATCATTATAATGGAGGATTCGGCAGAACCCAGTGTAGACAGTCAAACCCATCCAAGTGAATCGATGGAACTGCATGATGTAGGTGCAAGCATTGAGCTTTGGCTGTCCTTCGAACATTCATTCGAGGTTGCATAATTAATTCTGACTTTCATTCCTTGTTACACCATCCCAAATCAGTTCCAAGCCTACTTCAAAACATAATTTTGCATCAATAAGACCTTTTTCCGGTGTGATTCCATTTCATTCATTCCAAAAATGATGCTGTGTTTAAAGGAGGAACTTTTGTCCAAGGAAAAACCATTTGGAGATTTCCTAAAGGCCTTTAATTCGCTAAAACTCGAAAGCGATGATGTTGCCAAGAGTGTCGATGAGACCGGTGATCTCAGCAATGCTCCTGTTCGGAGTATGTACCGAGAACAATTAGAATCGGCCATTAATAGGCTGGGCTTAACCATGGATGACTACCTACAAGTACGTCGCATCATTTGAGAAACGTCTACAATTCATAATTCATAATTACGCACCTTTTCGACTCGTTCAAAACATTTTTAAGACTCGGCTCTATCCTCCATTTCAAAGAGGTCATCTGTTTATTAACTTCTTTCAGTCTTTTTTAAAAAATTGTCTACTTGACCAATGCAAATGTTAGTTGAAAGTTAGTTACTTGAACAGCGCTCCCATGGCTGACGAAAGATAGGCTGTGCTTTGATTTGAGTTAATGTTGATGTCCACTTCCGGTAATTTAACCTCTTGGATGGACGAAAAGGTCGGTGGTGTCTCTCCCGTTGCTGATAATTTTGTGTTTAAGGCACAATCGGTGTGGTCTGGGGATGCAGCACCGGACGAGAAGGCGGATGCCGATGAATCCACCATTGAACAGGAGTTTGCTAAGCTTGGGCTAAGTGATAAGGAGATTGAGGATGTGAACAAAGCGGCCTCATCACAAATGGGCACGTGACCCATGCTTGCTTACTGCTCCATTTCCAACTGATTGACTTTTCCTTTTAAGCATTGCTCTTAAGTTCTTCCTCTTAATTCTAGAAAAGGTGAGGATGAAGGAGTCTTTAACGAAAAAAAGAGATCTATTGGCGCAACTCTTGAGTACCAATTTCGATGCTATCTCCTCTGAGGTGGGAATTTGTGGTGCACGTTTGTTTAATTGAAAAAAAAATGTGATTTAACAGAGTTATCTTTGGATGACTGTGCTTTTCTGTTTAAAATAGCAAGGCAAATATCAGGAGATTTTAGAAGACATAAGAAGGGATACGGAGTACATTCAGGAGATACCAAAATGGCAAATAGAGATGCAGAAGCGTTTGGAGATGCTGAAGCAAATGAGAAAGGTTAGTTTTTCTAATCCAATTTCATTGGCATTGCATTGGAATCTGAAAGGACATTGAAGATGATTTCCGTAAAAGGAAGGAAGAAGGAATCAACGAATATATGGACCTAGAAAGTGAAATAAAGGTAAATAGGAAGTAATATGGACTTTGTCCACTGTCTAGCGTCGTGTTGCCGAGTTAAGCGCATCCTATCAACAAGAAACTAACCAATCAGAAGCGTTGGAAAAAAGTCCGACTCTTCCCACTGACGATGACGAGGGAGGGGAAAATGCTTAGTAGGCGGCGCTTTTAACCATCTCACACTGTCAATTATGCCATTAAAACACAGGAAATTTACCTCTCCTTTGTAGGACACTGAATACAAATCGATCTTCAAAGCCGCTTTCTTCTTAAAATAAAGTGGTAGCCTAAAAATTCTCGATATTTTCTCTTCGTATCCTAAAATCAAACCAAAGTGGACTATAATAACGTTGCAAATGGGTAACTTATCAACCTACAAGAAGAAGTAAGCTAGCTTTGAAGACGTCTAATAGAAATTGGCGTACACAATGCCCTACCGTCAGTGTTAAGGGAAACAGATCTTCTAGCCTCACTAACTTCTTTTGAATGGTCATCTAACATTTGACGCTTTGTAGCACCCACTATGTTCTGCAAGTTCCTCTTGTTCATTCTGCATCGGTGACATTTCCGCCCAGCCCAAAACCCAATCATATCGAAGGTAAAAGTTTCCGATGTAGCTACTTATTTCTTTTGTTAGTAGGTAATACGCTGAAATCCAATCACTCTGACATATTAGGTCAGAACCAGCAGATTGCAAGAGGATGGCACAAAAAATGAGGATGTGTAAATATTGGCTTTTCTATTATCCACGTTTAAGGTCATAGTTTAAACGCCAAAAATATCAAAGTTAGGGAATATGATTATAAGGGTTGTCTTGACTTGTCAATCAACAGAAGTGCGAATAAGTATTGTAAAATTTAAATAGTGAGACTTATGTAATAACTAGTTCTTAAGGGAAACACAAAGACGAAATAAAGTAATAGCAAAGTGAGATGTGGATAAAGAGTAGATCACAAATGGGTGAACAGCGCGTGGAGAGCACTAAGTGGTCACAGTTTTGACGGTGCTTTCGGTGAAACCGAATATTCTGCAGCATCCTCTACGTTGAAGATCCTACAATGAAAATCAAATTCGTCAACGAGTCCCCAATCGACCTTTTAAAGTTGAGATTGTCTCCTATTTTCTACCTAAGCTATCACAATGGCTATTCTATGATAGGATTTTTTAGTTATGTAGAGATCTGTGAGTCTCGATTATAAACAAAGCTTCAAAAAAATGGTTCGCTTAATTTTCCATTTGTAATAATGTGCAAGGTGGGCATTCCTATTACACAAAGATTTGTGTTTTACACCTGCTCGAATGCCAGATTGACAGAGAAAGCCCGTGTCAACTGTGACGGTAGAGGTTGTTTGAGGTGGGGGCAGTGCAACTCCAGTTTTTTGAGCCTCAGTGAACAATTCTGGTGTAGCGAAAGGGGTGACACTCCGCAGATGCATTAAAAGAGGCGCATAGAGGGCATCAGAGCCCGGCAAGAGATGGTAAGAATTGACATGACCACTGAAGCCGACATTGTTGTTCCAATTCAGGGGTGGTTGTGTGATTGGATAGCTGACAAAGTCCAAAACCTCCGCTGACGTTGCACGTGAGAGTTGAACGTTTGTTTGAGCTCCTGTTGCAGCGTTTGTAATGGTCTGACCCTGCTTGTTCGCCATCACCATTTGAACAGCCTGATCTGAGATAAAGCGTACGAAGGCTTCTCCCGACGGTTCACCCTTTGAGCAATCCACAAAAAGGAAAAACAAACACCTACATGTGAGGCTAAATTAAATTACATTCTTAGTACTAAAGGAAGGAGGTGGTTCATAAAGTGATGCGCGACCCCAGAAGTGTCCTCCAAAAACGCCCCTTTATACATTTGATTGCCTGCGTCGGAATTTCTGAAGCTGCGACACAATCCTCCCACCATATTCACAGTCTTCTAATTCCGCTTTTAGCAAGCGCCCACTCCTCTTTCAAACTGCTTCATGTGCAAGGCTCCCAAATGGGCACAAATGCACAAAGTGGCGTCTTTGTAAGGGATTCCCTGTCAAAGTGGAGGCAGACATGTTTTGCCAGATGGTCGGAAGAGAGTGCATGGGAACGGAAAAGGATTGCATTAACCTATAAATTGAGTGTATCCACAGTTCGGCAAGGTGACATTTTCAGTCTCCAGTACCACCTCTCAAACGACCTCCATAAAATGTCTAGTTTGTATGGGCTGAAACTCCTGTCCCCAGTAGACAGCAGATAATCCTTTCGAGACCAACTAGCCATTACCGGCTCAAACCTGCTACTCCAGCAAAATCCCAACCGTCTACTCCTACTCCTCTCCATGAAAGTTTACCTCTGCTCCTGTTACCATCTTTGACCTTGTAAAAGGGCAAACAAGAAGTCCCTATTCATTCTAAAAGCCTTTAGCACAATTGTCGGCCTCATAATTTTGTGTCAGGAATGCGTGTAATTAAATGTATGCACCGATTAATTGGACGATCATCATGATTTAAGTCGCATGAATAAGGCTGCCATAGACACTAGCAATTATTTAAGTTTGTTGGAAGCAAAATGTGCTTTTACCTCTTTCGTCATTTACATTTGAACCAAATGCAAAATTTGGCATTTTTTTTTGTTCAGGCAAGGCCTTTACCGTGGCAGTATAAATTAGGTGGATTCCGTGTAGATTTACAGCCTGCCAGTAGACACCCAAGAAGTTCAAGATGTCATTGACTGTCGTTCCCGGCGGCATGCCCTTCATTCGCATCAGATGACTTGTTGAAATGTGTGAAGGGCTTAGAGCTCCGGGTAGAAGACCACCGAGAGAAGTTAGCGTGGGCATAGTCAGGGGTGGCAAATTCAGTAGAGGCATTTGGAAAGTGGGACTTGGTAGAAGGAGACCTTTTGGAGCACCTCTAAACGTAGGTGGATTGTGAAATGCCAAGGGGGTGGCAGTCTGTGAGAAAAAAATCTCCTGTTCATGTGTTGAAGGCCACATTCGAGGAAAGATGTCCACTGATTGTGTTAGAACCGCGTTCATAACCTGGAATTGTTAGTTGAAATACAATATGATTACTTGAAAGACCAAGTAGATGCTACAGGATTGGAGGCCTCCAAAGTCGTCAACCCACCTGATTGACCTCAGCCGGTGTGGATCTAAACAGCTCAATGTACCGATTGCCAATGTGTTGCCGATGATTTGTGAGAGCTCTTTCCGCTTCTGTGTCTGTTGCAAACATGACAAATGCGTCACCAGTGGCTCTACCATCTCTGCGGTTGACAAAGAGAATGCCCTCCCTCCCGAATTGCACTTGGCAGTCGACTTTTGCAAAAAAGGCGATCTTCAAAGAGTGGAATATGGAGACACACGCTTAAAACAAATTAACAACATACACAGATGGGAATGATAAAAGAAGGTCCAGTTCAAGACACCCTTTCCCAGCAGAATCTACGAAGCCACCCAATAACCAGAAGTGCTCAAAGTGAATGTGTTGGAAAATTACTGTAAAATGAAGTTGGAATTACCTTCTACTAATAGTTAAATTTTATAAAATTTTTATAGAAATTAAATGTATTGCATTTGAATATGTCGTATCAACTTCATGAACTCCACCGCGTCACTCATTATTCGCTATTAACGGCGCATCTCTCTATGGCTGGTTTAAAAGACAAGCAGAATTGGGAGGAAGGGCAAAACACCTGTGCACACTTGCACACACACACACACACACACACAACCCGACCACAAGTCTAAAAATCAGCCGCTTGCCGTGTCAACGCTCACCTTCATCCCAGACTTGGGCATACTTTACACTTCTCCGCCCCTTCAACGAAAAAGTGAACAAATTGGTAAGTGACAAGTAAATACGAAATGTTTGAAAAGAAACGGGACCAAAGTAGCAAAGTCACACACTACTTCCTTTTTCAATTTTTTGGTGATAACGTCACCACGTCAAAGGTGAAGTAGAAATAAATGTCATTTTTTTGGGGGAGAATGACGTATATTGAAGTGATAATGCTTAAAAATGACAGCAGAGGGAAAAGCGTTGGGACCTCGTCTGGAGAGATTCATCACTCTGTCATGACACCTCTGTACCAAGTCAGTCAGTCCAAAAATAGTAAACTATTTCAGTGCGACAATGCTTTGACGCATCCACCCAGGACGACATTTTGGGGGAGGAGGCGGGGGGAAGGAACGAATTCTGAGAAGTGCCATGTCAAAAGTCAACTTGATTTTAACAAAATAACCCTCATTAAGCAGTTGTGAAGTTACTCAAAAAGTGGGACCAACTACAAAGAACCCTGAAGGTTTCAATAGCCACGACTAAGTTTAAACATGTTAAAAATGAATGCTGAGAGAATGTCGGTTGTAAAAAAATTTAAAAAAAATAAAAACTTATGCAAACAAAAGTTGACACAAGCGGTTGAAGGAAGTTCAGCCTATTTTTGTGCCGATTATTGAAACGGTACGTAAAAAAACTGGCTATCAAGTCACTAGAGAAGTTTTGTGCGGTTTTTGATGTGTCTCGTCACAATGAATTTGTAAAAGTTGCATTGTGAAGCATAAATTGCACTTTATTTGTTCAAGGTTAACAAAAGGTACTATATTTTAGCAAAAATTTACTCATTTTGAGGTGCTTAAGACCACACAACCACAAAGACGCATAGCTGTGGGTGGAGGAGCTTTGCCTGCAGCTTCCATCATCGCGTGCCTTATGGAATGGGCAATCATCCATCTGTCATAAAATGTTGAAAATGATTTAGTTTGATTTTTGATAGTGATGATGATGGTGTTAGTGATGATGGTGGTGAATGGTAAAGATGACAGAAGTCTCTCCCGTTCCTAACAGAAATGGGGAATTATATGTTCGCCCTTGTACGTGTAAGCTGCTTTTCAGAACAAGCAAAAGTCCGATGCTTTCAGCTACTTGATGCCTTATACGTGGTGGGAAGTCTTGAGACACTGCATTACCAACTGCTGGTATGACGCAAGATGTTTACGAATTGAGGTTGAAAAGCAATTTAGTGGTATCAAATGAGC
>UYWX01020525.1:0-19453 GCA_900622495.1 Hydatigera taeniaeformis | reverse complement strand
TCACCAACAGTGTTGGTTGTGGAGGATCCTGCACTACACTTGCACATGTGACATGCTACAGGCCGAATGCCAATGACATTCGCCTCCATGCACCTCATCCTCGTTAGCCTCGTTTGTCCGACTCCGAGGCTGCACCAAGAGCGAGGATACCACCGTCAGTGTTTCATTTTCGCTTCTCCCTCCACTGCTACACCCATGTCATCGGTGCAAAAGAAGGAGAGTGCTCCAAACAAATCAGCTGCTTCTTTATTCCTCCCTGACTATGTCTCTGATGCAGGTACACTTGAGTGTTTGATGTGCATGGCATCGGGAGATCTCCTCCCCCAAACTGAAGGACAGTGCAGAATTGCCGATGGCACTTGATGGTAAGCAAAAGTAAGGCCTCGTGGAGGCATTCTTGTCGTGTCCCATGTACCCGCACACTCACAGATGCCATTGCTTTTTGCACTGGTGAATGATACATCAATTGGGTGAGGCAGCACCCTTGCCACAAGGATACATTCATGCAAGTGGTTTAAGCTAATTTGTAGTGCCATTATTGGAGCATTTTGTGGTAGACAGCAAGTGAATTGATGCCTCCTGTGAGGAGGTGAGAGGCGTCTACAACAACTGCACCACGTGCCTGGCCCAGATGGGACCCCCAAGCTTGCATACAACGGGCGCCACTCAATCCTCTTTTTCCTCTTTCCCTTCCCCAGTTGTGAACAGATTGCGGTGACGTCTGCTACAACAAACGAAATGCTCCATGCAAATGCTCGATGTTGTCTACTTTTGCCACAAGAACCGCACAAACTTCCCCAACGACCTGATTTAAATTCAGCGAGATTGCGTAGCTAGAGTCTCTGTCCTTGGAAATCTGGCCGGTTTACAGTAATTTTTTAACTTTCGGTCAATTTTAGCCATTCTCTACGGCACATTGTAAGCCTCGATGAAATCTACCTGTAACAGCACGGATAATAATCAAGCAGAGATGATAAAATCACGTATGACAAAATGGATAGCAGATTCAAGAGACCGTTTCGTGGAAGCTCTTTATGTTTAAACTAAGCGTCTACTTACAATTTCTTCGGCGGACACAAGGTACGGAAGACCTCTCATTCGTAGCAATGACTGTGAAGGAGTTGTAAACCTGCTCAGGTATACCTCCGCTTCGTGAGTCTCACCTGCAAATCACATCATGAAATAACAATTTATAAGGCATTTAAGCATCTTCAGGAGGAACAACTTTTCATGAAAAAATGCTTAATTCCAAGTACAAGACTTTGGATGGACTTCTTCGACTGTTCACTACACACAGTCATCACTCCTCCTTACAAATAACCCTTCAGATTAAAATGTACTACAACAAATTTCAATATAATTTCGGTATCAATACACTGCTACAAGCCAGGCGTCGTTTATTCACTTCACCTTGGGCAACAGCAAAGAATTCAGCTGATTGAGCAGCGTAGATCTCAATGTAGCGTTGATTCATGTGGTGCTTGTGTTTCCTCAATGCAAAATCTCGCTGTTCACGACTGGTAAAGCGAATCACAGCCTCACCGTTGCGTCGACCGGCCTTGCTGAGGACCAGCGCGATGCCACCGGGTGCAATATTGAGCCCACGAAAGAAGTGCTGCACCTCCGCGTCTGTTGTCTGCCATGGCAGACCGCGGGCTCGCACTACTACATCGTCGGGCACCACTTCTGTATTTCGCCTGTCAAAATTGTTGCAAACTTCTTCTATGGTTCAATGTTCAGACTTTCAGAATTACCATTTTCGCTACTAATCATCCTTAACCTGCCATAGCCTTCCTTTCACTGCAAATTCACACCTAATAATGTGTCACGCACCAGAAATTCATTCTACTTTTGTAAGCGCGACAATTATAAAAACACCAAAATCTCATTGTAAAGAAACATGAAGGTATCGCAGAAATTATTGTGCATTCGAAACCGCAGTGCCTCATCTAACCCTCACTAATTAGTCGTCTAGAAACCAAAAAAGATGAAAATAGTAATGCATCCACAAATTCATCCTCAATATTTACTTTAAAAAAGGCTCTCTACATGAGCTGACTGGAGTGACTTTGAGAGCGAAGCTTTTGATTGGCCGATTTTCAGTGAAAACATTACCCTTCCATGTTAATTGTTTGTTTACCATTCGGTTTTGGAGGCAACGTGGCACCGTTTCATGTCAGCAGCCGCTAGCCTTACTCTGTGCCGAGAACATGCAATTTTAATGTAGGACTTTGTCTTCTTTGGTCTTCGAGACAGTTGAAGACCAACTCACCAACAAAAGCAACTACCCAGCTTTGAAAGGAGGCAGGTCATGTGATTCGGATGGAAGAATTCCTGACCACCTCCAGCAGCAAAAATCGAAAATGACGGTTAATTATGGCAATTACCCCAGACCTGTGACCCACAGGAAGGCTACAAAAATGTGAAGCAACAAAAGCTGTAGTTGTGAGCCATTTAAAACATTTCCATGTTTGTGTGAAGATCTCAGCTGTGTGAATACGCCATAAATTCTCCAGCTACGATGCTGGCTGGATAGAATGTGAATAGCAGAAACCTTACTACCTAAGAACAATGTTGAATTCGACTCCTCAACAATTATTAGCTCGCCTTGCAGGTCGATGTTTCGACAATTGACTGCAGACACGCATAAAACCGGAACATTGGCGCTGAAGGTCGGCGGCCATTTCCCTTGTCGTTTGTCAAACTCAGCCCACCTCCCCCCCCTCCCTCGCCCAATTATTACCCAGCCGAGCAACCGGCCTCCGGGCCTTGCTAGTAGTCTTCTTTAACCCTTATTGTACATCAGGAACGGACGTCCTGCCTGAGTTTCATGGCTTCTTTCGAACTCTGTTGTAATGCTTTGATTATGTGACTACCTGACATTTGGCAGTCCCTTTAGAATTTATCTGGCCCCTGCACACGTGGGCCGGCCTTCGGGCCACGCTCAGGCCCCATTTGTCCTGTTGTCTTCGGAATACATGCATTCAAACTCACTTATGCCTTCTTCCACCCTATGGGAAGCCTTGAGACGCTACAGCAGTGACAACTAATTCTAAAGTTGATCTAGAATTTAAATAAAGGAATTGCTCAGGTGCGTTTCCTCTACTGGACTTCAAAAAACGAACTGTCGTAAGTCATGTTCCGATTTCAACGAGTGTCAGTAGTAAACAACCTACTTTCCTACTTCAAATATAATTAATAACCACTTACTTCAAAACAATAAAATCACTGAAAACACTTATCGAAATTCAGCATTTCATGATTCTTGCATGAGTCTAATGACCGATTACGATAAACTAAAGCATCGTCAAAAGCTCCAAGGTTGATGACTTCCCAACGCATGAACAACGTAACAGCATTGACGAAACTTCGACAGAGGTGACCACCTGCGCCTCGTAGCCACAGTCTCTCTGAAGCTGTGGACGATCTTTACGTTGTGTCGGCGGCTTGGCCTCGGAATGCCGAGTTCCAGCCGTGTAAACAAGTGGCCATGCTTGTGCCTCGCTTGAATGAGAAACACCTTTCGGGCATGAGGAGTGAGGGATTAGGCTGTGTCCCTTGTCTTTAAAAATTTAGGCTTCATTAAACACAATGCACAAATATGAAAGGAATGGAGAGGATTTCTATGACTTACATGAATTTTGGGTGGTACTGAGTATGTACTTCCTCATACACTCTCCAATCAGCACCTAAAATTGGAGTCACTTGTCAAGCCTTACCATCTGCTGTCATTTTGGCGCAGAGTTTAGCCATACTGCGACAGTAGAGACGAGGCCAGTAGCCCAGTTCCTGGCAGTACGGTGACGTCTCCTTTTCGGACAACGAATTGTCCTTCACCAACGAATTCACAACTACAGTAGGCCAAATGGCTTGTTCCGAAGTGAGACTTGGCGGAAATTCAGGAGTTGGAAGATTTAAATCTACGGAGTTAATAAAACAAAAGTAGGAATAACCTTTTACTCCAGTTTGAAGGCCTGTGAGATGCATTGTCAACTTACCTTGCATCATGTCTGTGAGTGCAAGAGGCGACTGAGCATCCGGATAGACCAACATGAAGACCTTCTTCAAATCAATGAATCGACAAAGGTAGGGAAATCTTGCGTAGGTACTGGCCATGGATTGGGTAAGAGTTTGATGTAGAACTAATCGCATACCCGCTCCACCATCAACAGTTAACTCAAAGTGGCATTTCTTTAGCACATCTGACGATTTAGCACCAGCACAAACGTGGCAGAGACCTTGGCTCCTCACCCACTCATCAAGCTAGTACCAAAATGAAAATGATTAAAAAAATAGAATGATTATTTATGCTTCCCAAAGGAAGGTAAAGCTCTTCTTCCTCATTTCATTCACAAAAGCATAGATAGGAGTGAAACCTTGTCACTGGATGAGAAAAGCGAAGAGAAAGCGGAACTACCAAGTGTGCCTTACTTACACATTCCAAGGCTTCCAATAGGGACGGGGCATCAATAAGGTCTGCGGCTTTAAGACCAGTAAAATTGGAACAGTCCTCCGAAATTCCCATGCCTTTGCCACATGAGACTTCCATCAACTTTTCACTATCGTTCGAGGCCTCGGACTGATAGGTGGTGTCAGGCTCTCGGACGTACATTTGCCATTCTGGACCTGTGATCTGCAAAAGAAACCGACATGTCACATCACTTGATCCGAGGCGCGTAAATAAAAGCAATTCTCAGTTTTGACCAACTCATCAGTCTAATTTTAGAAGCTCCGAAACAGTCCAGAACTTAAAGACGCTAAAAGGAAGTAGCATCTAGCCTCAAAATCTGTGTCAGTATTGCCAACGCCGTGTGACGGTTCAAAGCCGAACCATACTGGATGCAGAGGAGAGAACAGAATTTGAATCCGATCGAATTTATGCAAAAATCACACCTTCTGGACTGTTGAGAAAGACACAATCAACAATTCCTAGACGTATGATCGTGAATGGAGTGCTGTGATCGGTGGTAATTGGCACCGGGTTTCAAACTTGGTTAGTTGGCTTGTGAAGCCATTCATTTTGGTGGCATTGTTACAGTGGTAAAGGCGGCGGCAGGAATCACTACTTTGTTACTTGCCGGAGCCTGTACGTCCTGCCTTTGTGGCACTGAAGGATACGGCACAGGTGCGGACGTGCGTGTGCACGCACTACAATGGTGCGTGTGTTTGGTAGCCTGGATCTGTACAACAGTTGAGGCGTGCCGCAGATTCGGCTGAACGAGGTCATCACCAGAGTGCAGGATGTTGTACGCAGAGAGCAACAATACACAATCATTTGTCAACATAATAAATGATGTTTTATTATCGAAGTGCATTCGACTTTTCCCAACCTCAACAGTCATTGGTGGATCAAAACGAAAACGTACTACAAATTTTACGTCCACGAGGTTGGTAAACTTGTGACCCAGACTGTAGTAGATGGTGAAGGATGCTTCTCGGAAGGTTTGCAGCAAAATGGAGCCCAAGTTTATTTAGTATGCGGCAAATAAACCGGTTCATGCATAGTTACCCATCAAGGCAACCTCAATTTATGAGCCAGAAATAGTGCAACTTTTTTCTTGAATAACTTGTGCAATTTTTGAACCTCCTTTTGCGTTAACACTGTTAGTACTGCTCATCATCCTCATCTTCTCCTTCCCCTTCTTATCAACACGAATGAGATGAGCAGGTCTAAGTTTTCAAGCCTCAACCAAGCACAGAGTCTGTTTGCATTATTTACAGCTTTTGATAGTCCGAAGTTAGAGCTGAGTTTAATAATTTCAACTACCGTTCCCCGCTTTTGGACTTTGCGAAATTAATTCTTGTAATTGCTTGTTTTACAACCCACTAGGCAGAAGGCAAAATTTCTACAGACAACTCAACTGTTCCCCCCAGTTCTACCAACAATTGCTTTTTTCTACAACTGAAATGCTGGCTGGAAATAGCAACATGAAAAGTTGTAACGAGCATTGAAAGCTTTCACAGGAATGAAGAATTCAGTACGGAATAAATGGTTTGACATAAATGCAATTTAATGCATACTTGTGCTGAAAACTACATACCCAGACGAGAATGATTGTGCATATTTTATCTTGGCTTCAAGTAGACAACGGCATTCGCCTTAAACTCTTGACCATAATGTAATCGGATGCATCGAGAAGTAGTGTTGACCCGTTAGTAAGTTGGAGATGGTTTATTAAATTTAAGCAATGGCAATATGGCAATCTAAACCATTTAGTAAGGTTGGCAAATTAGATCATACACTTTGCAACACATACCTACCGATTGAGTATGAATGTCGAAAATTTTGGCTGTCAGCATGGAAACGGCGCTTTCATCGCTACCCAGGTCTGCGCCCTGCTTACCGAAAGAGGCGATTTGTAGAAGCAGCAGGCAATCCGGCGACTGTTGTTCGTCCAGGCGCCTCAACTCCGCCTCCAAAATGCCTCTGCTTATCGCGGCACTCAGTTCCCTGTTCATGGGACATGCGAGCTCTCGAGGAGACGGTCAATCGGTGGCGAGGAGCAGGACAATGTGCTCCCAATCGATTCCCCTAGGGTGTTGGACAAGTGAGCGTGGCCTATGGGCGTGCATGTGGCTGCCTTCTGAAGGGGTGCTCCTGCCTGTTACTGTGCTCACACTATGCACGCATCTGACACCTGATTGGTCAGTGAAGAGGCACGCCCGTTGAGTACCAATCAATGAGCATGAATCACGTGCTTGAAACTAAGTGCGTGCATGCGTGCGTGCGTGTGTGGGTGCGTAGATGCGTGTTGGAGTGAGGGAAGATAAGAAGAAATGAAATAGGCGACTTCCCCAAACTATTTCTCTACTACACCGGAAGTGAAACGGATAATTATCCACTCACCCCTTTGAGTGCCATTCGATAGGTTCCCTTTCGAGCGCCTCTTGGTCTAGCAAAGTGATAATTATTCTCCCCCTAGAAAAAGTTGCCTCTAAAATGACTTCGTGATCAGCTTTGCTTGCAAAACTGTTTCATTGATTTTGTGAGACGACAAAATTCGACACCTTGCTAATCAATGTCCGACACCGGTTACATAGACTTTGGAGCCATTCAGAGTAACATTTTTTGGAGTCTCGAGCACTTGAAGCCAGTTGTTTGGCAACCGATAAGAAATAGGTTTTTTTATTGGCTAACAGTGTGTAAATGGTGCTCTCACGGCCTTCCAATGTTGGCAGGCAAAGAATGTTATTGCTTTTACTCCATTTTTCGGATACTGCTTTCCACGTTAAAGCAGTTCTAGATATTAAAATGAGTGTAGAAATGGTTCCTCATAAGTCACTCGAGAAATGCTATTCTGAGAGAAGGAAATAAAGCTGTTCGACCCTCCTAGTATCACATCGCTCACATTCTAGTTCTCCTTTTATTTGATTAATGCCCTTGTAATACACATGAGCTGTTTAAGTGCGCCACGCAGACCGGAGGAGGGATTGAAATTAGGATGCAGTGTTGAAGGAGGAGGAGGAGGAGCCTTCAGACGTGGACAAGGAGCAAAAGTTTTCAACCTCTCTATCACTTGAGCTATCTACGATGGTTAATAAAATCTTTCATAGACGGCAGACTTATAAGAAGCCTGCTAAAAGTGAAGCGGGAGAGATAATAATAATAGTTTCAGTGTTTCTAGTGTTAATTCAACTAACTATTCTCCAAGAGCATATTTTCGTAAAACAAAACGATTGATGGTTTCTATTTTAAAAGTCTCCGGCAGTTTGCAAACATCCTGGAACTTAGACCGTCCACTTCTACACAATGCGGGGAGGCTAAGCCTCCCCACACGATAATCCTGGTTGACGAGAGTTTCAGACAAAATTGAATTCTTCCGAGAGCCACCAAATTTACTGGAAATGTTAAAACAGTACATAGATACCATTCTCTTCAAAGTATCAAATCAAAATACAAAACAAACAAACAACATTGGCAAGAACGTTTTTGTGTTGCTTCAGAGAAGGCCATTTAGGATAGTTTCCAAAGCCAGAAGTTCATCCTCTTGCTTTACAACTAAACCTTCCTCCAACCAGTGGATTTCAGCTCCGTCCTGCCAACAGACGGCCAGACAGCTACTGCGACCTTTGGCCACAGAGAAATCAACCACCTTACGCTCTCTCACGGAGCCAATGATGAGGGTTTGGGCACGGGGCTTCAGAATGCTTTGTTCCTTGTCAAGTAAGGACCACGCTATGATATCGCCGTCGGTGGCTAAACAGAAGACTACACTTGGACGATGGGGAGACCAGACGACCTTTTTGACTCCAATTAAAGGCCAATCAGATGGCACCTTGATCAGCCATTTGAAGATGGGATGTGGATGTTGAGTTGAGAAGAGGGCAATTTGGCCATCAGAGTAACCTGCAACCGAATCTTGTGTCATTTCAGGTCTGTATAACATCATTTAATCCTCTTCACGACGTTACGATCCTATATTCAAGCTACTTATAACACCTTGATTTCAGGTCTTATTGGTGTACTTTGACTCAACAAATTAAGAACTTAAGACTACCTCCTCTTAGCATTTAACTAATTCACTAAAACTATCGACCTGAGAGGAGGAACACTACTACAACTGAGTAGCCTTTCAATCAAGGAAAAGATGAACTTAATTTGCCCTCAAGGCAACAAACGAGAAATCCAGTGCACAAAGCTGTGAAGGATGATACGTAAACAGTATCAGTGGGCCGAGATTCACGCTATTGAGCGACCCCATAGGCATGACTTCACCTCAAAATGCTAAATCCAACTTGTCCTGAAATGCCACTAAACGAGTGTCAACATGTGTTGATGCCCTACAAACGAATTAAAAAAAGAGGAGAATTTCGAGTGAACAAGTCAAACTGTTAGGTAAAACGGATTTGACGTTCCAATTGGCTTTCAGGAGAATCCGATCCACTTTAGATATAAATGCAACCTAACTTTCAAATTTCATTTTCAAATCCATTTAAGATACTTTTAAATAACAATCATATCTTTGCCAAGAAAGGATGAAATGGTAAATTCCGTTTTGGAGCGTCATTTTTTTGAGACACTGCAAAGAAATTTTTTCGTCAATAAACAAGCTACTTATATGCACTCAAGTAGCATTCACCTGCAATCAAAACATTTGGTAGGAGGGGGTGTAGAGCAAGACAAGTGACAGCGGCGACGGTGAATGGAAGCCTGAAGTCCTCGGGATAGACATGTTGACTGGGTACACGACACTTTTGCCTGATGTTACCATCAGCTGATCCAATAAAAAATCTGTCTGCTGTTCGGTATACTTCTAGACACGTTGTGAATGGCGACAGGGAGGTACCGATATCACCTGTGCACTTGCAGAAAACAGCCATCCATTGCAAGTAAAAGTATGATATTTTTGCAGCATCCTATAGATTCAGGTTACTTCATTGTTGTGGTCTAATATCCAAATGCAAGACTACAGTCCTACACGCCACTCCGAAAAAGAAACAAATTAACGATTCCTTTTAAAACTCATCAATAGTAATGCGTGCGTAAGCCTTACTGTTGCCACATAAATACAATGCTTTGCAGTGCTTTAGTGTCTTACGCACAAAAAGCCTCAGCTAGATCATTTTGTCATAAAAGGGAGGTAATAAAAGAAGTTATTTATAGTAACCCTACCATACGACTGCATTGAGCATCATAAGTGAACCTTGCAAGCTGAATCAAACGAGCATGGCCGCCGGGTCGCAGTCCCAAATCAGCGGCCGATCCAAGGACTTTGTGATTCCTTTTGGGCTGCAGACGCAAAGCCATCCAAATATTCACATTTCCCCTATTATCAAGGGAACAGAACTGAAAATTGTTGGATAAGAGTGATTTGCAGATTAGTGACTTCAACGCGATGATTGGGGAGGTCGGAAAGGCTCCAAGATTAGAACTTTTGTCATTCTCGGAAAATGCTAACGAAGCCAGATAGTCCGGTGACTTGGCGTACTGAAATATCTTGGGAAGAGGAGAGCTCTGCCTCGAGGTATTGCCTGATTGATGAGGAGGCGACATCTCAGAATCAACATTCCAGACAGCCAAACTTCCATCACTGAGGCCCCCTACTATCTATTCAGGTAGAAGGCATGATTAAGTTGACTCGAATTCAACCTACCATACTGAATTCGAAGCTACTTTCGGACAATACGGATACTATCCCTTCTCCACATCCACGGACATCCTGCATTTCGCGTCCAGACATAGGCAAAAGGCCAGGACACTTCAATGCATGCTCGAGGCTTCCTTGTCCAGAAATGTCATCGACTTTCCAAACGCACACTACATCACCAGGCAAATAGCCTCGTCTAGACTCCACGCTTTGAGACTGAAGGTCAATACTTATATTGAAAAGGAGTAGCTAACCGACTTTAATCGATGCATAGTGAGGAGATGATGGTCCAAGAACTCGCAGTGAATGCACTCCAACTCAGCTAGTGTCTGCTGATCGCAATTAGGAATGACTAAGTTGTGTGGTTTGTGAGTAAATTGATCAGATTTCGAGGGGTTTCCTTCCCAATCCTCTTCTAGGAGCATCAGTACTGTTTTTAAGCTTGTCTTAAGTCGTTGCAATGTTGAAGCAGAGAACTGTCTCCCTTTTGTAGGCGATTCCGATGAATGGCTGCTTTGGACGGATGAGGTCCAGGCTGTTCAGTCAAATCTCTGGTCAGTTGAAGGATCAAAAGAACAAACTAGCACAATTCCAACTTAAAAGTATTACCAAAACTGTCCGTAAAGCAGATGCCTAAAACTGCAATATTAAAACTTGAGTCAAAATATTGGTGCACAAAAGTTGGAAAACCTACGGGCATAGCGAACATGTCCTGAGTGACCGCCCTCGAAGGCTGGAGGAATTTGGGTCCAAGATGAGTAAGGAGCAGTTCGTGAACTCTCAGTTTGTGTCTCCTTTGAGAGGCAATCATCCATCGTTTGCGACTGGGCATGAGTAAGCCCCACTTGACAAAGTCGCAAAACGTAGCTAGAGTACTGGTCCATTGGTTGGAGATTGAAGATCTCCCGAAAATCATTTAATTCAAGTTCAATAAGTCGTAAAAGATCTTTTCCTCTTTCAATCTGGCGTTTGCGATCCAGAGACGTAAGGGTGTTACTCAAACTTTCAGCAATGTCATTTTTTAGCTGCGTCTGTGTTGGTTTTGTGAGATTCCGCTTGGTTTCTTCTCCGTTGCATGTGTAAATAGCAAAGTACTGATAATCTGGTGAAGTAGATGGCTGTTGACTTTCTAAAGTCTTGGTTTTCTGATTTATTGGCAGTGCATCTGATTGACACTCTTGTTCACATAACATGAATTCATCCGCCGACTCCACCTTTTTTGGAGAGACTATGACATCCAATGGCAAACTACAGTCTCGCTCAAGGCTGCGATTTTGAGAATACCCTTCTTTTTCAAGCAATGGATTCATATTTAAACGATCTGTACTGGTTTCCGATTCACTCATTGGCATTTTGACAATTTCTACACTGCCTTTAGGCGTATCATTCAATTTTTTCGTGCTTACAGCCGATCGCGACCCCTGAACCAACCTCTCTTCTTTATCGTGCTCAGAGCCAGAACCAAACTTTAATACTGTTTTAGCGCTGGATCTTTTGACAGATACCTTTTTTTGTGCCACTGAGTTGGCAATTGCTTTTACCGATCTTGAGTTGCCTTTTGCACTCGATTTTTCTGTGGAACATCTTCCTAAGCGTTGTCGCCTACATTTTGGGTCCGACATGATTCTATCACCACCTAACATGCAATGACTAGATCATTTAAAAAATCGCATGATCCTGTCTCCAAATGTTGACTGATACAAACTAACACTGATGAGGCAGGCAGGAAAGAGGTAAATGTAAACCAAGAACTCCTAAATCATTTAATGAATTTTATAAATCTGTTGCGAATTTAGATAGGAGTAATGGCGCACAAGTTAAGGGTTCACATAAATAAGATTCTAGGTGACATGAACAAATATTTTAATGGTATTATTTGAGGCTAGTTGTCGTAGCACCTTTTGTTTTTTTCAGCATTTGACTGGATACCCTTGTGCTGGCAAATCTGCAATCACATGAGGACCTGAGTCACTTCAGATTTTCCACCGCCAATACTAAAGTATTCATGCAGTTGAGTTGCATCAACCAAAGTTATTCTTGTAGCGTCCTGAGGCTTCCAATGGGTAGTAGAAGGCATAAGTGGGGTTGAATACATGTATTCCGAAAGCATTAGGAGAAATGGGGCCTGAGCGCGACCCGAAGGCCAGCCCACGTGTACAGGGCCCAGACAAGTCCTAAAGTGACCGCCAAACGTCAGATAGTCGCATAAACAAAGCATTACAATTCTCGTAATCACTTAATCATTGACGGAATCGACGTACATTCCCCACCCATCCAATCCCATTTTGTGACCAAATTATCTCTCCGGCCCTAAATAATCAAAATAGCAATAAGACAACCTTGAAGCCAGTCCCATGCACTTTTACGCTAGAATAGGGTAAGTGTGTCCCTCAGAGCCTCTTCTGAAACTGCTTCGATGCCTCTGGCGCTTATTGATCCTCCTCGACATCCACCCTCGCCCCACCAAATCAAGTTCGAAGGCGCATGATGAGGCACTCTACGATGACACTCAGAGTCAACTTGACAAACCTAGCCCACCCACATTCATACAAACAGCGATTTAGCTGTTCACACTAACGCCATTTCAAGTTAACAACGCACCACATTAAGGATAATGCTAACGGGAATGAGACAACCGCACGCCTCAAACGCATCAAGCGACTCTAGAACAGAAACTAGAGCAAAAGAAGACCACTTACTGATATTAAATAAATTGTGCCGGAAGCTATTAGGGATGAATGGAAGGTCTGAACATCAGATGCAAATAGGATTTTTCGACGTAGGAAACATGAAAGATGCGAGGTGTACAAGAGACAGTGGGCTATATGGAGTAAAGGATGGGAGAGTGGGACTAATAAGTTATCGCAGATTCGAATCAATAAGGGCCCCAGCGACTGGGAGGCTTCTCGGCTAATCTACACCGAGGGCAAACCCGCTTTGGCTCGGCACTGGCACACCATGGCGCGTTTCATAAATTGACTCCGCGATTGATCCCGCACGACCTTAAGGACGAATCGTACAAGGGTATATAGAGTTAAAAGGGCCGGCTTATTGCCGTTTCAGAGTCCACAGACGAACCCACTTGTTTGCAAAGGGTGATAGGCAGAATTTAAAGACTCACCTTGAGAAAGTCTTCCAATTTGATGGCATTATTTTCCAGAGCCTGTGAAAGGTAGTAGAGCAAGTCCCCGATCGCTTGCTCTTCTGCGAAGGCTTCAACCAGCCTAGAGTAAATGAAAAAGTGGACAATAAGGATTCAGTTTGAGCTTCAAAACCTCGAATACCCCCCCCCTTTGTCCTAAAGCTGCAAATATCATCAACCGAAAAATTGATTGGACCTTGAAATTAGCCGTTCAAAGCCCCTCCCTTAACGATTAAATGGTACTGAGGTCTAAGCTCATGACAATCTTAAACTGCAGCAATTGAGGAGTTTGACTTTACTGATAGAATGTATTATGCAAACCAAAAGAGTTATTACTATTATTAAGGTGAACACAGAAAAGAGAGAAGTTCATTGCTTCTAAATCGTGCATAAAATACTAACAAAAATCCTGAAGCACCCCAAACAACTCGAACTGTTGCCTGAGTTCAAGCACATAAATTACGCACGCCTCTCCCATCTCGAAAATAAGGTGGGAAGACCTTTTGCAACAACACCGCTAGACGCGATAATAAGGGTAATAATGTTTTCGCCGACGAACCAGACTATGAAGTAAATTGGTTAAGTGAGGTTTCGAAAGAGATAACTGGTTTTGGTCGGAAGTTTATTGTGGGTAGCTGAACAGAACGAGAGAAAAATGACACCACTAAAGGACTTCAGCAGCGAATACTGCAGGGTCAGATCAAAACATGCACTCACAATAGTCATTAAACGGTTCATCATTGATAAAAAAACAACCAAATTACAAGATGCACTCGAAGAAATGCGCATCACTGCCAAAGGTCAAAAAAAGACTTGCCAAATCTCCACGCTTTTAACAGTCCTGATAAGCTACCAACGAGATAACAACTTTGAACGTAATAGTGGATTGTTTCAACACTTGGATTAAAAACAGTTTCGGGGGACACTGACTCAATAAGATCCAATAAAGCAGTGAAACCTTACTGCCGATAGACAGGCGTTGTGGTATCGACGACCGAGTCATAGTCCACTTTGACGTTTGCCTCCTGTTTCAGCTTTCGGTAGATTTCCTTGTACTCTTCCGCCTTATCTCCCAATTCCCGCGTCAGAGACTGTATCTGTTCCTATGGAAGAAAGAGAGAGCAATAATGCAATTTACCCAGTAAGACAAGAGGTGAACACAGAGACACTTACCAACTCAGAGAGCATTTGTGCTCTGATTGTATCGAGGTTATCGGCGCGTGAGATAAGATCCTTCTGCGTCGATTCAAGCGACTGGATCTTGCAACTCAAATCGTCCACCACCTCGCGTTGGACATTGTTCAACTTATCCACGACAGCGGATCGAAGTGATAGCAGCAATTGCTCTTCTTCCGATACCGCACCTGCGATGGAAGCACTTGCAAGTCAGGTATTATAGTATTGCCAACAGGCATTCAACTATGACTACAGGTAGAGCATTTGGCTGTTTTACAGGTGTTTAAAAGAACGGACGTGAAGACACAGGGGTAGCTCTTGCCCTGACCTCAACGATGAGTTACATCAACTGATGTGACTCGTCCTGGATTAATTTTCCTCAAACAACGAAATTCCGGCTTCTCAGAGCACTAGGTTGCGGAATTAGCCTGTCCGGCTGATTTGAAGTGGTTGATTAAACACTTCATCCAGCTTAAGGTTTCGAAAAGTCAACCGAAGGAATCGGTATCGAAGGTATCACTGTTAATAATTTATCCATTCCATACTATTAAAGTGGAAAATGAAGTGAAGGAGTCTTAAGGAGCCTCGCCAACGAATGCTGGATGCACTAAGGTGAGATGGCACGACAAAATTTATTGAAAACAAACCAGGAAAGTAATCAGACGCATCACGACTAAAAAATTTCCCAAACTCTCATACGTCGCAAATTAGCACTTAGAATTAAACTGAATCAAAGGATTCATTCGAGCAAGAATTTCCTATTGAAGAGAAAAAGGCAGCGAATTCAACAAGGCCACAATCATAAGTAATGTAAATGCTACGGTTTAAAAATGCTATGCTAGGATGGACCACACAATGCTCGTGAATGCAAAAAAAATATTTGTGACCGATCTCGGCTAGAACCCATGGTAGATTCAAAATCCATCGATACGAAACCTTCAATTCAATCGTCCGAAAGGCTACTCATCAAATCAAGCATTCAAGATTCAGAAAAGCTGCGAATCAATTGATTACACAACGTCCTGCAGTTACATTTAAGAGCACACAATATGATGTGAGCCTCTCCACCGCCAGTCAACACGACTTTTCAATGACTAAGGCTGCGGAGTAAGGGATAAAAGTTCTATCGAGAGAATAAAGATCAGCGAAAATGGTAAGCCTAATAAAATCGCTGCCGTAAATAGCATTTTTTTTACTTGCCATTTAACCATCTATGCAAGTCCACTCTATGAAGGAGAATTCATTGGATAACAAACTAATAAAAGCGTTTATTTTTGGAAGTCAAGAACGCACATAAGCACGTACAAAATCATTCACCACCACTAACCGTTAAAAGCCATCACCTGGTTAATGCGTCAAGTAAGAAAAGATCGTACCTGTAGGGAAGCCGGTGGCGCTGCCCAAAAACGCTGACGCGGACGAGACAGAGGGCATGGGAGGCATGGCTGCACCAAAAAGAGAGGACTGTGGCGTAGCACTTCCACTCGAAGAGGGATTAGTAGACCCCGGTAGACCTGGCATTCCTCCCCAGCCCGCCCCTGGCATCCCATAGGCGCAACCGTTGGAGGCTTTAAGAAAAAAGATGAGAAAAAAGTTGCCCAGATAAAGCCCCCACCACTATACAGTGAAATTATGGCGTTTAGAGTTCGTGCCATACTCAACGTCTAACTTTGGAGGCAAACTTAAAAATTGCGTTCGGTAGACGTCGGTGAAGCAGTTGAAATTGTAGTGTAACGTTAGTTCACTGCACAATGTTGGAGGATACCATATAACCAATGAAAAGTTAGGATAGTATACAATGTTCAACAGCTGGAAGAAGCTGTGAAAGTCCCTCCGAGCTCAAGAGTGACAACGCGTTTGTAAATGAAATGACACGTGACGGCGTTAATCACACAAAAATTGAAATACTCTGCAGCAAATACCGAATAGTGGCTGAGACAACGGATGCCACTATAAATTGGCAATGATAACTGTTTACCATGAATCGATGTAGATTAGTTCAAGAACAATTCACTTCATTTTAAAGATAAAAATAAACATTTCTTATACGTCGAGATGCACAGAACTGACGCTGATATGTTTTGCACCGAAATACAGCAATGGCAACTAAGTTTCGGTCGTAAATGACGGCGTCTATTAGCTCAAAAATTGAAAATTAATCAGTGCATAAACACCGCTTATGACTTGTTCAGCATACGAAGCATGAACACTAGGACAGAAACTAAGGGTTTGGACAATAGTGCATTAGGGGATACATAGGTACATACACGTTAGGTTAGTGTTGAATCCAACATAGCCGGGAGTGTTCTGACTGACATTTGGCTTGGAAAAGACCGGTGTTCTATCACCAAACACGTCCTGAAGAATCTTCAAGAGGTTTTGTGTTGATGAACCCGGCTGCCAAAAACATTGCACAGATTGAAATGTAGCATGACACAAGTATCTGGTCAAGCCATCAATACACCTACAAATTTCCATTCTGAGAGGTAAGGGAGGAAAATTTTCCCATTTGTGTCAACGTTTGGACCCGCCTTGATCTCCATACTCGAGGTGGGACGTACATATGCGATAGGAGGGTGGTAAGGGTGTTGATAAACAAAATAAACAGCCAATGGGATGTTGTACACATTTCCCATATATCTGACGGGGATGGTACCCTCCAAACAAAGAAGCTTGCTCGTCTGTCCATTTTCAAAAGCTAAAAAGCGGTTAATATGGCTATTCAGCCTTACTAAAATTCTGCAGCTTCACTTGAAGGCTGTGATAAGCCCGAGACGCTTTTTCGATATCGGCCCTCGCAGCATCCCGATATTTATACTAAAACCAAAATCAACAGCAGTTATCCATCCCAAGTGCAGATGAAAAGAGTGTAAAGTAAAACATATTCAAATTATTTCCTGTTATCACTACCTGGAACCGCATAAATAGGATTTGGAGATTCAGCAAGTAAGTTTCCATTAAAAAGCACTTGTTGATATGGATGTTACTAACTAGTCGGAGCTAATGATTTATGTTTAAAAGGTAAAAGGAATGGAGCAAGTTTTCAGCCCTGCACTTGAAAATACTCTACCCACGCACAAAGATTCTTTACGTTGAAATTTAGCTTTGAAACATAAAAACACTAAAGATTACGGCACCCAAATAGTTATGTAGAAGGCTTACACTTGCTAGACCATGGAAAAGAGAAGCAGACTGACTGGACATTATTAGAAAGCACAGATCAAAATGCACGCACCGATCCAATAACAAAATAAAACAATTAATTTTGATAATCAGGGACGGATGGAGCTAACATGGCCATACCCAAAAGGCATTATTAATTTATAGTAATTTTTAATGACAGATTAAAATGCAATCCATGTGTAAAGTTATGGCTACACTGAATACGTAATGCGAATTCAATTCCCTTTTTGCCAAACACAGTCACAGCAGTTCCCTGCGACTTTTCACCCAGTAGAAGAACACATTAAGGTGGGAACAATGAAGATTGAGCTCTGGCTTGGCCTGGAATTCATTCCACTTTTATGAGTGCAAGACGAATATTAAAGTAATTTCCAGGTATCGGATGGCCCCAAAATCAAAGTACTGCAGTCACCGTTGAACGATGTGACTTTGTTTATGGAATAGCGTGCATAAATGGCAGACACACTGTCATTTGCCTTGCCCTTGTGCGTAGTGGCTGGCCTTCGACCAAGCCATTGCCTAAATCTTTCTTTTCTTCCCTGAATAAATGTATTCATCCCAACTTACTACATTTTCCTATTTTGTGGGGAGTCTCCGAAGGCTACATTAGTAGTAACAAAAAGAGCGGACCGGACTTTGTTACAACCTATATTCTAAAGTTTATCACATATGAGATATCTCTACAGTCCAAAAAAAACGTGCAATTTGAGCTAATAATCCTTTAAGGCTTCACATCGAAAGAGTTCATACTTTGTCTTCACCTGGCTTTGTAGCGACCCGAGACCTCCCAGTGATAATGAGAAGTCAGTAAGCGCAGCTGGATACATATATTCTGAAGGCGACAGGACAATTGGGCCTGGAGATGACCCAAAGGCCAGCTCACCTGTACAAGGGCCAGACAAATCCTAAAGTTACCGCCAAACGTCATGTGGTCACACAAACAAAGTATCAAAGGCTCTGCGCCTGTGTAATGTTGATGGCTGGAGCGGCTGACTCTTGGGTGTTTCCCTGCAGCACAGGTTATACTGTAATGACTAACGTGGAAGGTATACCAAGGATTATTGCCAAAACCGTAACCTGAAAGATGAGAAGAGCAATATGTTACTTTGTTTATGTGACCGCCTAGATGAATATCGGTTGCTTTGGTCTTCGTACTCCCCTTGTTTGCCTAGACTGGTCTTTGAACCAATCCATAGCTCAGTCGCTACTTTATTCTTGGATGAATGCATTCATCCCTACTTAATGCCCTCTTCAATTTAATGGGAAGGTCCAGGACACTACATGCACGATGATTAAGAGGATTACCCTGTAATATTTTCCGGCAAAAATATTTCTTAAAGCTTTTGTTCTCTGCTGAATCAATGATGCCCCTTTATTCTTGTATGTTTAAATGTGCCTGAATAACTCTTCGCAAATGTTCTTTAATCTTTCTAAAGGCAAATCTTATATCTTCTGTAAGCGCTTTATAGGCATGGTTTGGTACCGAATTTGTTTACTTACATCTATTTAGGCGACAGCATGAACTGGAAAGCAGCCAGTTGGGCAACTTTAGTGACATATCTTTTTATACAATACAGGAATGGTTTTTTGCCATAGTTTAATTGCAAAAAAAAACGGTTTTACACACAAAATATGGATAAATGAGTGTAAAGTCACATGTTTATCCTATGCTGTCATTGTAGTTCCTCCGAATTAACGCCCTGAATTAGACTTTGCGGAGCACTAGGACCACAACGGTTATACGTTTGGTCACTGACTAGAGGCTAAGGGTTAAGGTGTGCGTTGTAAGGCTTTGATTATGTGACTGTAGCGTCCCGAGGCTTCCAATGGGGTAGTAGAAGGCATAAGTGGGGTTGAATACATG
>UYWX01020524.1:22932-41716 GCA_900622495.1 Hydatigera taeniaeformis | reverse complement strand
AAAATAATGGCGTGAGGGAAATATGCTGAATTTTAAGTCTCCTTGCATCGAATTAATATCTCTGTTTAAAAGAGCTTACTGAATATCAATGAAATTTAATAAAATTACTTTTGGTGTGCGCCTGCAATGCTCTGTTTATGTGATTGCCTGACATTCAGCGGTCACGGGAAGGTTTGTCAGGCTCTTGTAATCGTAAGCTGGCCTTCAGTCTACGCTCAGGCCCAGTTGCTTTGCCCTCTTTGGAATACATGTGGGAAGTCTCAGGACGCCACAAAACTCTTTCCTTTTAACTAGAGATTTCGCCACACAAGGTAATCACTCTAGTTTAGTAACTTAAAGTTTCAATGAAATGCTTTAAGTCTCAATATTTTGTTAAAATAATGACACTAAATTAGAAGGTGCTATTTATGACTGCCACACAGCCAGCTGTCTTCTTCTAAGACATTCACGCGCACCTCTCCCCTACATCACCTGATCAGATCCATAATCTACAGGTCCAGTGTTCATATGACAGCGCAGTCACCGGACCTTAATTGTGCTCTCTACCTCTGGCGTTTGCAGGTTTACAATGACTACAATGTCACCTCTATGGAAGGCCTGTTGACGTACCTCAAGCATACAAACAACCCCTCACATAGGTTTATACCACCATCGTTACAACCAAGACAGAAGAATGTCAGCTTTGCTGACATGTATCCGCCTTATGAAAACTTAGGAGTGCTGCAGGGACTAATGGCGATAGCCATTATAACTGCAGACATCACTATGCTACTATGGATTATTGGAAGCGTTGCTTTCTTTTGGAGGGCTGCATTTGACGTAATTTGCAGCCCATTGGATGGATGCTACATTGTTTGTGAGATACCCTTACTTTAATGCATTTTTAAAGACGTTTCCTGCAAAAAAATTAAAGCTTACTCTACTTGCAAAGTGGTTTGTTGCTACACATTAGTGGCTACTTTTGACAAATGTAATTTGCAGTAAAGCGCTATAATCCATAAGTTTTTATTCATGTGGTAGATTACATTCTGACTATGCAGAAAAAGATAGCATTAGGATTAAAGTTATTGTAGTTGCTATCAGCATTTATGAATAAGCGTCTTGCCGGGTCAACGTTACAAGAAAGCATTGATCTTGCTTGTCTTTTAGCATTAAATGGTTAAAATTTATTTGCTCAAGCAAACTTGAAAAATAGGGCATGGGTTAATGGGAGTGTGGTAGCCTTATTCATTGATACACTATATTATTAAGTATGGCAAATGTTTTAAAGCTTGGTCGTCATGGTTACGAGTTAGGCGAAAAGTCCACAGCTTGGATGTAACATTTGTTCCACGGCATTTTCATAGGACTTGAGTGCATTTTATTGTATTAAAGGCGAAGACAAGTGGTCTTACTTTGTTGACTACAGAAAAGAAAAGGACGAGAGTAAAAATGGTGAGTGCTAAGTTATTTCTATTTGGCCATAAAACAAATCACGGGTAAAAAGAACTTTAATAAGGCGAGTGCAATGGTTTAAATTTATTTATTGGTCTTTTTTGTTCTTTTTTACTAAGGAGGTTTACTTTTGGCACTTACCTGGGTTGAAATCAAAAGTGAAGTTGCGAGGGGCTCCCTTGGTTTTTGGGAACGGTAATATGATTTAGGTAGTGAAAGAGAGCCTAGCCTATATTCACTTAAAATAAATGAAACTGGAGTTGCTTTATACAGCTCCGCTTAGATTCAAATTTGAGAAATTACTGTTGACCTTCTTACTGAACTCCAATTGTCTTTAATTAGTACCAACGTTAAAAATTAAACTTTTTGCTTTAGAGGACACCGATCTCGACGATGAGCATAGGAGAGAAGAACTTCTTCAACGCTTAGAAGCAATCAGTGAGTTCATATAACAGCAGGTTCCATAGAGAGTGTATTGTCCTGCCTAAAATTTTCAAAAGCAATGAGCCTAAGCGAAGCTAGTAAATTTTGAAGTCCTTATCACAGCGCATATTTTTGTTTTAGGGAGGAAGATTCCCCATTTACTGAATCCAAAAGCAGGCACAAACCGTCAGTTGTGAAACTTTCAAAATAATTATTTGAAGTCTCTACTATTGTCCATTATGTCCCGGCAGCATAAGCATACGATCCGAAACCAATAAATCTGGCATTGGAGTTTTTAATTTATTCACTTTTACATGGCTCCAGTACTTTTCCAGCCAAATCCGTGGACGCACCGAAAACGATGGCACCCTAAGGTCTAAAATACCTACTCGAGTGTAGATATCTCTAAAAATATCTAGGCAATAACGATAGTAGCAGGAGTGATCGCCTCATTTTACAGATTGGATTCTGCTCTCTCCAAGCCTGTTGTCTATTTTGCAATGGATAATTGTGGTAATTGTGGAGGTAACACCGGTCTAATTCTTCACATTATACTAAGCTATAGTGAGCTTAAACTTGTTGAAAGTTGCGATCTGTATATTTGGCACAGAAATTATCACTCCACTTTGTAACAGATGTTCTAAAAGGCGTGATGCAATCACATTGCTTACCAATTTTTCACCTCTTTTAGCCGAAATGAGTGCCATAAACGAAGCTTCTGGCAACTTTTACCAAATCTCGAAATCGCTGGATGTCAGTGAATTGCCGAGTATAAAGGAGAGATAAGTGATAAGAGCTGCTTTTGATTTATGTCTGTGATCCTGTAGTTGCCTCTTGATTCCTGAAGAGCTATCATAAATTTATTTTAAAATACCGTTAGTATAACAACACCCAAGCGATCGCAACAATTGCATACAAGTGATGTTATCGTCTCCCTTTTGCACAAATGCATACGCTGCGTTTTATTTCAAGGGGAGGAATGAAGGACAAGCGAGTGATCCGAATGCAGGTAACAACTCAACCTACTTTTGTTGATTTTTTTAAATACGTCCTGCTTGCAAGTCCAAGTCTTAAAGCTGACCATTATGCTCCATTAGTTAAAGCAGAGCAAAAGTTTTGCTGCAACTTTTTATCAGTCTAAAAGTGCACTCTGTTATCTCGTTTAGCATCATGATGAGAAGAGTAGTTGATATTGAAAGCGTTCGTTCATTCCTTTTTATTTAACCTCAAGTTATAACGATGCAAAGTTCGGAAAAGGATCCATCGGTTGTCTATCCTGTTGATAAGAACGAGGGTAAGGAGGAGAGGGTTGAGCTCCATGGTGAAATGGCGCCTTCTGAAAGCTATCAAAAGGTAGGGATGCAATCATTGCGTTTTGCTCCCAAAGTAATGCGCAGATCGATTGAAATGCTTTATCAGAGTGTCACTCACGCAGCTTATGCATTATCTGCTCGTCATAATGATGAAAATGCTTAAGCACTTAGCATTGTGGCAAAAACCACACAATAATTTTGTAAGACATCCTACTTAACTCTTAACAGTAGATAGTTAGGGAATAAATTCGATTTTAGGCATTCAAAAGGCTTACCACATCTTTTATTTGGCATTGCCCTTTAGGAGGCGGGTTGATGCACAATTCTACGAATCTCAAAAACTGTTACGGACGACGCAAGATCTTGGGCTCGTTTCTTCACACGCTTAAATCAGCACTCACTTCTCTGCACTTCTGATTAGGATCTGAATATTTTGTCTCTGTATGAAATTCACAGATACGTATTTACCTTCCTTTGTTCAGTTGGTGGAGATTACGATAGTGGTTGTAGCGTCCCGAGGCTTCCCATAGGGTGGCAGAAGGCATAAGTGAGGGTGAGAGCTTGGCCTGAAGGCCAAACCACGTTTACGGAAGGCAAACAAATTCTAAAGTGACCGCCAGAAGTCATGTGGCAACATAAACAAAGCATTACAGTGGTTATGTCCTTGTATACTAGACTAGCCTCCGGACCATGTCCAGACACAATGCGTTCCTATTCTCCTGAAACACATGCATTCAGCACAATTGAGTACCACATTCTACTCAGTAAGAAGGGTCGGGGCACCACAGTAGCAGTTAGAGAATTCTTAGTGGTAAGGAAGGATGTTAAGCGGGATGGGCAGAGTGCATCCAATAAAGAAAGCGGGAGAATGGGGTTTGGATTGACTCGAAGGCCAGCTTGAACTAAAGAGCAAGGTCGACATTAAAGTGATACATTCTTACAAGCGACAACAGAAGCAAGATATTAGATTATAATTTGACTTAGTACTTTGAAATTCCGCGCTGAAACTTATGAGAAAGAAAATTATAATTCAAGTACATGACCGAACAAGCCAATGAAGTCGTTAAGTTAGTACGAACAATATATTTAGCAAATTATTTAATATCAATTAGATCGAGCAACGGCAAAAAAGGAGAACAAATGTTTATATGGCAACTATCAGTTGAATCATGCTCGATCTTTGTTTAACAACTTTCGAAGAAGAGCGATCTCGTAACGGTTGTTTGGTCTTCTCTATGTTGGTAGCGCCGGTTCGTTCTGCCACTGTGTGCGTGTGCGTGTGTGCATTGCGCTTGATTGTTATTCCACTTTGTTGGGAAGTGTTGGGTCGGCACACTTGTGGTAGCGGCGGATTTGCTCTTGGAATAGGAGAGACAGAGGATGGAACAGAGTGTTGATGCTATCTCATTTTCCTCTCTTTCCAATAATCTCAATCAAGTTTGCAGCCTTTGTTGAAGGCGCATCGTCATTGGTCGCTTTGTGGGTGTTTATTAACCATTAAATGGCTCTAGGCCGTTGAGCTCAAGGAGGTGGAGGATCTTTCCAAAAAGTAAACAATTTTTTCAATTTTTCGGTTTATCTTGAATAAATTTTACGTGTTTTATAATTTGACCTCAAGTGGTTACTTGGACAGGTTCGGGCGATTTGAAGGAAGAAGTCTTTTTCGGGAATTTAATCATTTAGAATCCAAGACGTTGCTTCAGGTATCATGTCAATCGCATAGTTTTATCAATGAAACAGCTGGCTCTTGGGGCCTTTTTGCCGTGGATTACAATGTCCTGTCTGGCGTTGCTTGGTTTTCACTCTCATTTAAGGGCGACCTCCCTGGTGAGGTGATTCCTGCCATTCCACTTATTCCAAACTCTTCTGAATACACTCTGGCCAGGCATTGTCTTCTTTTGTCTTTATTGAGGTATCAGGATGTTGTATGTGTGATTGAATTAATGCTACATAACTCATCCGACTTATGCAGCTTACATTTGAAGGGTGAGTAGTGTTGTAATGTGCATTTATTCTCATAAATAGTCCATTATTTTTAGTCATATGGGGCGCAAGAAGCACAAGCAACCGCGGCCCAGCTCCAAAAAGGCCAACAAGAAGCAGATGCGAAAAAAACAATCCGCAATTGTACAACGCTGTATTCAGGCTCTGAATTCAAAGACGGATAACTTTCGCGCGAAACTGTCAGAACCTCAAAAATCACTCCCAAAAAAGCCGCCAAATGGTTCTCTAAAACACTTTAAACCCATTCGAATCGAGTTGGTGGAACGCGCTGCATTGGCTGATGCTGCCAATCTGCTGGAAAGTAAATTCCATCTTGGGGACACCAATCCACCTGGACAGAAGGAGAACTCCTGAGTCCCAACCATGTGATGTCCACCTTTTGTACAATATTTGCATGTCTCCATCCCTTTATGCATAACACCTCTGTAAACGGTTGAAATGGGACCGTGAAGTCTTTTAAACCTACCTGACACGTAGTAATATGATACAGGTTTAACGTGTGATTAGCTGACAATGTCTTTTTTACACCGCAACAGTATCGCAGTATTTCATTAAGGACGACGTCTGCGGATTCTATCTTCCCCATTCAGACATTCGCAACCGTTCGGAGCCGATAAATAAACGTCGGAATCCGATAGCGGGATCGAGTGGGGCTTGGAAAAATTCGACACTTGTCCACCAACAGTTTTTGAGGCTCAAAACTCCTCACACTGGCAACTGCACCTACTTCCAATCTGAACTTGATTCCACTGCATTGATAGCTCTGCTGAAGGGTCTGGTAGTGAGACGATAAAGGGGAGCTGACAAAACTGTTAGCCGATCTTCTCAATCTTGAATCTGTCCTAATCGATAACCACACGTTCACCACACGCGTATGAACTCTGCTCAACGAGAATCCACGTTTACTCTCATCTCCTGTACCTACCGACTTTCAATCCACCACCACCGTCGATAGAACATTCATTTCGAGCGCTTAATAGTCTACCACAAATCAAGTACCATTTTAAATCTTGTATCGTTCATTTTTTGTGTCTAGTTGTGAAATGCCAGCGGAAAAAGAAAATAAATCGAGAGGGCGGCGTGGGTGATATCTGCAGTCCGCCTCAGAGAAGGCGCAGGGTTTAGATAACAGCTTCCATTCCTAGTCCAGCAGCCAGGGCTTCCCGATTCTCATACATCAGGAAGGCTTGTACGTCGAACAGAATGCTCAACACTGTGTCACCCTTGCCTCTTGAACAAAAAAGGAAAGAAAATGCGTGCGTTCAGATCAAGCTTGCGAAAAACAATCTATCAATCTATCATATTCTTTAGAATATGAACTTAATGCCAAGCAATTTGAATAGGTAAGTGCTATAACACCAGAATATCTGGTTCCGCGAGTTAGTGTGCCACAAATATAACAGGGTGTGGACAAGTTTGGTAAAAGAAATTGTACATAAGGTATTTACGGTGACTCACGACCTGAGTAGGTCATCCAAGGTGATGAAGTCTGGATTCTGTGGTCGTACCATGTCGAATATCTCATTCAACACGTCGCAGAATCGTGGCACATCGGAACTATCACCCAGACGCGCCTGAACAGCTGTAAAATAGTACTCGAGGGTCTGGCAGCACAACCGCCCTCGTCCACCAAGATCAATGATACGGAAGAGGAAGGAGATGGCCTGCGGCTCCGCTCGATTCTCCAGCGCCAAAACAAAATCCAAGTAAGTCTTGTAATCCATCTCTCCCTCGTAAGTGAGACACTCCTGGAAAACTCGGTCCAGAAAGACGTCAGTCAGAGAACCGTTATTGTACCTGTTAGAGACATCAACCATGAAACCGCCAACTCCAGCAGAGTATACAACTTAAAGGGTTTCCTACGAGTAACCACTAATATCATTCTGCCTCAATTTGCTTGACGCTATTCATAAGAGTAAACGCCCGCGCATATTACGCCCTCGGAAAAAAACGCTGCTCCGGCACTTGCATGCGTGCACTACTAATATCGAAGTTTAAGAATTAACAACGCTTGTTGGCATTGGAGAGACACGAAAGAGATTAAAAATCGGTCCTTGTTGCATGTGACGTTACTGATGAAAAAGCAAACCGCTGTGATAGGCATTGTTGCGCGTACAAGAGTACCAAGGGTAGCAACGCTGGGATCAGGGCACTAGGCGTCGAGGCTGAGTGAGGAGCTGCACATCACGTTTGCGCTGAATCTCAAAAGACGGCAAGATATCCTACGCTTGGGTTCACTATTTGACTTAAAAGGTAAAAGATAAAAGTCATCTCGATTCCGTAATTTGTTGCCACCACGACCGCAGCAAGCAATCCCTCATAGAAAACCACAAGTAGAATGCGGCTGATGAATACTTACTATTGCCAAACACAAGAAATGATTCGGTCACGTTTTTTACACTATTGAGATGCCGAAAGACTCACCCAGCAAGTTCCTTCCGCGAGAGCATTCCATTCTGGTCCGTGTCAAGCCTCAAGTAGCTGGCATACACTCGCCGTGCTGACTCGAGGGAGAACCAATTGAGCTCCAGTCGCTCCTGTGAGGTGGTAGTCTCCCTCAGCTCGAGAATGGAATCGAGGAAACCACAAGCCAGGATATCGCAGATACGCACTCGACCTGCACGCATTGGATCGAGGAAAAAAAAGAACTTGCGTGTGGCGGTACATACGTAGAATGGCTTAAAACCGTCGTCGACCCCAGACACCTACCAAGGAAAAAAAGATGCCTGAGAGTAAACTAAATTAAAAGGAGGTGAATCGATGCGTCAATTCCAACCCTATAAACGATGAGATAACCGAAATTTACGCACGATCCGATATAAAAGTGCAAGCAACATTGGTCTTCTTAATCTTAACTGAATAATAATGAGTTTAAGCTCAGAAAAGTACGCCCGCAGCTATTGAAGTTAATTCTACAGACTAAAGAGAAAAACAGAGGAACAACAGTACTCACAGCCACACAGCACAAACGGAGAACAACAGCTTCTATGCCAATTCGATAGTGTAGGAGTACAGTGCAGCTACTATCAGAAATCACAATCGACAGGAGCATAATTTTTACTACTTACCTTACATAGGGAGGGAATGAGTTCAGCAATGTAGTTCTCGAGGTCCGTCTCGCGAAGATAGCCCTCGCCGCTCTCATCGTAAAAGGAGATCCCGATGCGCGTCTGTTGCAACCAAACGGTCTTCATTACATAGTTGAAGAAATTGAGGATATTTACGCGAGAGAAACGGTCGCCATGACAGAGCTTTGCAAATGTGGTCGCTGTAAAGAACCGTCTAAAAAGCGGCAAATCGACAAAACTTGACATAATTTGATTCGATGAAATCACTAAGGCGATACCAAAAGAACCATATGCAAAAAAGGCGCTCAATATTGTTAAAAAATTCAATGAGCAACATACTTTGCTTTGGGACAAACCTCATCCCTCACTTTTAGGAAATTGGGGTATGTGATGTAATTTTTCCCATGATCAGCGACGGGGTTCTTGTACTTCTCCAAGATATTCCACAATTCCTACCACAGAATAGGAGAATATAAAGTGCGCAAACCATACAGCAAGATCGTCATTATCCAGGAGCTCATTGTTTTTGCTTTCAAGAAGAAGATCTCTAGCCGACTCTCTGACTCTTCGAGCTAATAGATTGTTGTTGTATTGGCCCTAGAAAATTTACCGCATCGTTACATATCTACCTTGGACAGCAACTCATTTACATCAGGTGTTTCGGCTCCAGTCGATTTAAACATGAAGAGATTGCCAACTTAAAAGACACATACACGAAAAGCCTAGCGGAAACAGTATAACTAAGTGATGGGCAGAATAAGATGCGCCGTCGATCTGACCCGACACGGCGGCAAAACCCGCGCAGCACGATTCGAGGTCATAAACGGAACGACCGCGTCAAATTAAACAAGCGACGTAATAAATTAGTTCTATTATTGCAGTAAAAAAGCCAAAGCATAGTTTTAAACACACATAAAAAATAAAGCAAGCTAAAAGTGTTAAAAAATTGCGATCAAATAAAGGAAGCTGCAGTTATATGCGTGTAATATATGTGAAGGCATGTGGAACAAGGTTGCGCAAAGACGTGTAGTGACCAACTAATACATAGGCCTTCAGAAAGCCTCTTTTAGATTTAAAACTGACTATGATTGAGAACAAAATTTACACTCATCCACAGATAACAACCAAACTAAAACATTAAAGCGCATAAATAATTTCTCATTTTCTAAGCATCATAAATTTAAGAAATTACAAAGAATAAATGCTTGATTTATTTGCAAGCAACAACGAACTTTTTACCCACAGTTTTAAAACCTTATGCTCTCTGTACTTCAGCGCGCTTTTTTGTTTGCTGTTAGGCGTTTCAAGCTTCTCTTGCGCCCGACGGATATTTCAACGTTTTTGTGTTAATTATCTGGAAAAGGTGCTTTTCTAACAGGGTGCTTCTATTTACGTTATATGTTATTTGCCTTAGGACTTCCCTTCCTTGCTCTTACTACGAGGTCTTTCGTTTCTCTCGTTGACGTCTTTTACGCATCTAAAATTAATCGTTCATGCCATTTTTCAGTTGGCGTTTGTCTTCTTAGTCTTCGGTTGCTTGATAATATTTTCTCATTTTTCATTAGATGGCTGGATTATGGCCACCATCATGGTGTCCTTGGAGCTCCTGGGAACTGTGCACCGTAGAACCTTGCACATCTGGTGTTCGACTTCCTCTATTAAAGACTCAGAGGGATCCCACGCTTCGATCCAAGGAGGCTTTAAAGGAATACTGCGTAAATTCCACTAACTACCCAATAACTGCGCTTCACTGGCCAGTGGATGCTAGGGCTGGAACCTATCGGCTCGTTACGCCCACGCAGCAGCGTCGTCGTCGGTGTCGCTGTCACACCCTTAAAAGCCTGATTGACAGGTTCTTTCAGAAAACGTGTAAAGGTTGGTGATTCATAGGCTGTACGAGGGATTAAGTTAATGATCTAATTTGCAATCGAACTGAGTTGCTTGTGTTCAGTTTAGCATTTGACTAGGTGCGCGAATGGGCGGGCGAGTAAGTTAGTGCCGGAAAGTTAATGAGTAGATAGATCGTGAAAGAATATCAGGGCTGTTCTATCAGTGGCTATACTCTGACCACGTCCGAATGGCTGCGTAATGTAGGTTTTTGGGCTAATTTATGCAAGTTTAATGCACATTTATCCGGAAAATAACTTCCCTTTCTCATGGCTCTCTTACCTGCATAACCTTTTATTTGTCTGTGTGCTTGTTTAAGCTCATAATACTTCAGCACATGCAGGTGAAGTAATATAAAGATGCATTTTTCCTGGCGTAGTTTTACAAATGTTGCAAATTGTTGAGAGTTGACTGAAAATTCTTTATTTAAATTGTGCCTTGTCTTTTGCTATTCAATGGAACCTGCCATCATCGTTTGCCATGATTTTAAGACTTCAAAAGGATTATTTAGTCACCAAATTTATGCTGATCCGCTCTTACTTTGGCTCTAACAAATTGGTGCACTCCAAACCGTACTTTTCTTTGCACTTGATTGTTGTGAAGACCCTGGAAGCTTCTTGTCTTGTCAAACAGAAATGAGCCGACTGATTAGTTTTTGGACTTAGTGCAATTTGACGTAATCCATTTGACAATTTTGAACAGCTTGATTTCACAAACTCATTGCAGGTCTTGGTACACAGACTTGCTTGCGCTGATTGTATTTGGACTACGATGCTAATTTGGGTTCAGCGTCAATCCTCGGCTATCGCACTTTTTAGTATACTCTGTAAGATAGCTTTGGAAACCCGATCGCTGTCAAGTAGATTAAGAAGGCTCAACTAGTGTAGCATTTGCGTTCCTGCAAGCCACGCTCTCATAATTTTGCCGGCTGATTTCCAGTCCTTTTCCTCACCGTGAGGTGTAAACTCTTAACAGCGTAACTGAAATTGATGCTCATCACGCGCATAAGTAGTATTTTGCACCCGTTCTTCTTATAGAAAATGAGGTGCAAGTGGACTGTCACACCTGTTTCCCACCCTTCTCCGGCATCTACAGCCGCTCCCATAAGGGTGAGCCACTTCTGTCGTGCAATGATCTGGCGGAGTCTCGTAGCGCTGCAGCTGCAGCCTCTGCCAGCTCAAGCAATTTTTACGCCATCCTGGGTGGTGCTCTGGGCACTGCAGCCTTCCTAGTCATTGTCTTTTGTTGTGTACGCTTCTTCTTCTTTTCCTCCGGTGTTCGCCGTCGTGTTCGACGTCCTGGGGGTGGTAGCAGAGGTGGCGGTATGGTCGGGGGCGGTCTTGGTGATAGTACAGCCGATCCTGCTCTGCGACGCCCTGTTAATACTTTACCATATCCTCATTTGTAAGTTTTTTTTATCCTTTTAGTGCCGTGTTGGGTTTCGCTTTTTTCGTGACCTGACCGCATTTATTATCCTGTCTTCTAACTGGATCGCTTCCAAGGTTTTCATCACTTATATAAATAAGGTTTTATCGTCCTGTACATTCCCGTTCACGATCTGCTTTCAAGCTGTATTTGCGTTCGTAGATGTTCGAAACGCCTAATGATTAACTTCCTTGCCACTTGGATCACTCTTGGTAGTGTAATAATTTGCATGTTAAAATCCCTCCTCAAAATTCCGATGGAAAATCCGTATTGTTAATTAAAAGTAGGCTTTCCCGCGGAGCAGCCATTCATGTGTTCTGATACTTTTTCGCAATGTAGCGATTACATCGCATCTCGATGTCGACCGATTGTATACGGAGTGAAAAGCATAAATGTCCTTTTCATTGCATTGATCAAATTACTAGAAAAAGTTGTGCAACGTTATTTGAATCAAAATGATCCTAGTGTAGTGAAACACCCTCTACGTTGGTCCGCTGTCAACTTTGTTCGACAATACAATCCGCGGCTGTCATATGATGAAAAATCTGTTTGACCTTATACCAGCATTGAAAGTTGAGGCACTGCCAAGACATCTGGTGTTTAAACAAACTGAAGTAAGTTTAATGGGCCATCCGCGTGAACAATACCTCTTTCTCATTGATTTTAAAATACACCGGCTACCTTGGATAGGCTGCTGACTGATGAAATGACTTTTGGTGGGATGCGGATTATGTATTGCAGCTGGCTTGTGAACAAGCCCCTCACTGTCAACCAGTTAGGGAAGGTAATGCCGACTATTTTGGATGCAGTTTGGCAATCTACCTGTGGAACAGTTTTTTTCTTGATGAATTAATTTGTGGTTGCATTGCACCTTGTTAAGAAAGCTCAGTAGGCTGAAATGTTCATCACTTCAACGAGTGCAGAGTCAGGTTTTCTTACTGACCTATTCATAAGGCCTAGGTTTCGATGGTGTTGCTCCCACGGCTTTAGTCTGGTCAGATCATGACGTGAAGTGCGGTGGTGAAACTGTGTCAAGCTTCATCTATCGTAACTGTATTATCCCTATCTAATTTACATAAGCAATTTCATTGAATGACCTCATTTATCACCTTACAAGGCAATAGTGGTCGTGTTGTGGGTGAAAAAACCTCTTGGTAGTCGAACCGTTAGGCCATATAGCAATTAAAAGCCAATTTATTTGGTTGAGGTTAGGCCATCCTCTGTAGCTGACATGGTCCAGTGCTTCTACATCTTCAAATCATGCAGTCCTAACTTAATCACCACGTAAGCTTACTGCGATTTCCATGCCCATAGGTATTGTCTGAGCCTACTTAAGCACCTTGCAGCAAGACCACTTAAACCCATTGGGTCGATTGATGAGCGTCGGTAACCTCTGGTTCCAATGTATGCCTGGTTTAGGTCTGAAAGATTATTTACGCCACTCAAATTAGTGATCACGGAATGCACCTATTGACGTATTCCTGTTCCCAAGTCCCCATACTTAAGTCTGCAAAATCGGCAAGAGCTAGGTGCCTGTTTTGTGGGATCCAAAGCTTTATGACCTAGTCTTGGGGTCCTTGGGAGGAAGCACTGCAAGCAAAGAGAAGGACTTGAGGCAACTGGCTGTCGAGGGGGCACTGTCGAGATTGAGAGTCAAACAAACAGTCGAGGTATTGCAGTAGTCCATTTCGTTTCTTAATTTTTTTTATCCTGGCCTTCTTTGCCAATCTATCGTGTCAGCCAGCACAGCGCAGGCGCGGAAGTTTTTCAAATTTTATGCAACGCCACTGATCACTGGTAGTATTTCTGCTGGCTTCAATGCCTTGTCCTGTGTGGGAAATGGACTTGAAGAAGGGTGAATATACTGCCATCAAATGCGCCTCTGTCCTGTAGTAATAGCGTTGGCTGGAAAGTTAGTGGACTGACTTTGGCTCGGTCTCTTAAACGCGCGTTTTCCTTCCCTTGTGCTGCTCCCATTTCAGGGTCTGCCGTCTATGTATGTCTGGATTCTATCCAGCTGCTGAAGGGAGGCGGTACCGTGAGTTCACTATAATTGAGTACTTTCATACAGTCACGGTATACAGGTCTGTGAATAACTTTCCCAAAGGATTTGCCATTGTTTCCGATCTCGTTGTTAATGTCTTTTTTGCAAGTCCCGGGACTGAGGTGGGAAATTTTTTTCACTCTCCTGTTGGAGTTGTTAGTATCTCTCCATTTCGCAACAGCCCAAATTCGCCTCAAGCATTATTACTCAGCAGTAAGAATCGGAATAGATGTCCTTGAAGGTGGGTGCAACTTTCTGCCGCCACCGTTACAGTGGACGGGGTCTCCTTTGAAAACGAAAAGAAAAACATGATTCTAGTCATATGTTTGTTCATGTGGTTCTCCAACTTACAGGGCTTCTACTTACTCGGCGATGTACGGACACACACGAAGATGCTTATTATTCAATGCCCACGTTTGTGGCGGACTCGATTTCAATGGACTAGTGTAAACAAGAAGACGAATGCCGTCAAAGCGGCTTGTGCCGCACGACTAGTCACCTTGGGCCTCCATGTTTCTAAATTACACTCGATCTTGGTTTTTTTTACAAGTAGCAGCCAACCCAAAGCTTTTGCAGTCTTGCTGTCGAATGATTCAGCACTGATGCATGAAGTTTGCATTTTGCGTCATTGTCAATTTCACCTTCCGTTGCTGACTGTTGCACAAAATCGGGAGAGGAATAATTTTTCTAGGCAGTAGTAGTCGCGGTGTTTACACGCCACGCCCTGTTACTTACAGCTACCACGATCTTTACTTCTTTCCTGCATAATTTGCAATGAAAATGCAAAGGTGTGGCTTTTTCAACATTCTAATTCTGACCTCTCTTTTCTATCGACAGTCTGAACTCAGAGCTTCCGCCGGCATACAAGGATGTGGTCGCGATGACTGTAATCTTACCCACAGCCACGGAACAATGTGATGGGAGTCCTAATCAACGCCTTTTGACATCGCTGTCACCACCGTCACCACCGCCGGCGTTGCCGCCGTCATCGACACCGCCTCTATCTGTTGCGGAGGAGAGTAGTGAGGGGTTGGGCGGTAGCAATGAGAGCGGTGGGTCGGAGGACCCGCCTCCACCGAGCTATCAAGACGTGATCTCTTTTTCTCCCTCTGCCGCTGACATGCGCCAGCAGGTACTTGCTGCTGCAGCAGAAGCGGCGACTGTTCGCGAACAATCCACAATTTAGTCGATTCACTTATCTAGTCGGAATTCTAGTCCATTCCCACCATCCTCCTCTTACTATTTCCCTGCTTTTAAACACGCTTGACAGCTCTCTCGATGCCGTGAGTTCGTGTTCCTGGATGGCTCTTTTTTATTTTGTCATATTTATACTTCAAATTTGCCTGTGCTTGTATGCCTGTGTGTGCGTGCAGGATTGTGTAACTTTGTGATTCTTTGCGCCGCTGAAGACGATGAAGGGTACGAGTTCTTCCACGGGTTTCCAGCCTTTCATCAGTGGTTTTTGCTTTCTTCCACAGTAAGATAAATAGTAGGAGCGCCAAATGCAGTTGTGAGGTATGCAGGGCGGATTTCGTACCGTTGCTGTTTTTGACTCATTGCTTGCCCAACTCTAGAGTCCCTTTTTTTCGATTTATTTCGTGATCATGATAACACTGTCCTTTTTCCCTGTAGTGGCTCCCGATTTCAAGCTTGACTTGCATTTCCAATGTGTTGAATTACTTTTTTTTCTCAACTTGACAATCTTCGGTCGCCGTACTGACTCTCGCTTGTAGGTATCCCTATCATTTGCCTCGGTTTCAAGCAGTTGATGGTGCATTGTCGGCCATCCTGTTGTAAATTTTATCCACAGACTTGCGTCTTACTGTACGGTTTATTGGCTCTTGAGGTGATAACAACAACTTCCAGAACGCTGTTTCTACTAGCATGGTGTAGAGTTCCGTGCCATTGTTCGGCCATTATGTCATCTGTGTTTAAATACGGCACTTGGCGGTGATTTGGGATGTCTGACTTTTTGGATGTGTTCTTTTCGTTCTGACATCTGCAGTAACCCAAAATCTGACTTGGCAACATTTTTTTAACAAGCTCAAAATCGGGGAACGAGTGTCCAAGATGACACTTTATTGCCGCCTTTCATTAGGCAGCTTACAAAGGACTCCGTGTTTACTGATCGTCCCAGCGCTGCATGTGCAACCATGCTGAAACGGCTGGTGAAAGGCTTAAAATGCCACAAATTCTTATCATTTGTTTTGGGTCTTCAATTAGACCCTCTGCATGGACGACTTGTTTTCAAAACTGCAAAACCTCCTGTCATGGATCACTTTCCAATTGAGGTCAGGCTTTGAGCCCTCCGTCCTCTTGGATGGTTTGCTGAAAATGACAAGCTCATGCACGCTCTACGACCCCTCACATAACCTGCCCTTGTGCTGTGATTCATATTTGGTTGAATTTTAGTGAACAATTACTACTGCGAGCAATTTTGGCATCCACTAGCTGCACTCACTGAGTTTTGGCTTAATGCCTCGGTCCGTTCTGCGACGCAAGTGGTAAAATTTATGCTCGCAGCGTTGGGCGGTAAAATAGTCACCAGGGTCATGTGCTTAAACCAGCAAGAATTTTATGCCACACCCACCTCCTTCGTCTTGCAACAGTTAGTGAATGAAGGGTATCCTGAAAATGGTAGTATGACGCCCCAAAGGCCTCTTTTCCCATCAGCTTGATTATTGACTGGCGGTCGTATACTACTTAAAGGTTACTAGTAGCTCGCAGGTGTTTCGGAGTACGCTTGGACAAGCCTAGGTCAAGATAAACTTTCAACTGCAAAATTTAATCCAAACTTGTTAACCTTCTCAGATAAGGCGGAGTGTTGTAAGCATTTTCCATAACTCGTCGTTGTGGTGTTGCAAACACTAGACTCTGCCTTTGTACTTTGGTTTGGTGGAAGGGCCTTAAAGTCAGGCCAATAACCTCCTCCACGGGCTCTCAGTATGTCGCAAGTTCGTGCTCTCCTGGTTGGTATTTTGATTTATCTCATCACTGGAGAGGGAGAAGTCTATTGTTTAGGTGCTGCCACTTTGATTTCTACAAATGGGTATGCTGGAGGTTGGAGAATTTGTAGTCGTCCTCAATAGCGGGGTTGAGAATGAGCACATGTGCTATCGGAAGCTATTAATAACTAAAAAAGACATTACTTGTGAATAAACTAGAATTGCTTGGAGCGGCGTTGTTTACGCTAGGTTTATAAAAATGTCAATGAAGTGGACATAAAGTACCTCTGCCAGCCCTACTAGCTGATTAGAATCTAAATAGGTACAGTTGTCAGCGCTGAAGTGGGAACAAGGTATCAAGGAGGAACGGACATAAGACATTCCAATGGGACTATTTTTAGCATAGTTTTTATCAACTGCTTGATATAAGGTCATTGCACTTACAAGTAGGGAAAGGCACATGCTTGTAATTACTTGGATATTCCTCCTTCCTCTCTCATTCCATTGGAATCACCAACTTGGATCACTAGAATGGAGGTTGGGTGCCTGCCCTATTTTATGGCCCAAGCGTTTTTTTTGTCAGAGCCTTTTCTATTTGGTAATATCACCTGCTTTGAAGTGGCAACTGTCAGTAGTGATAATCAAAAGGCACTGGTTGTTTTTTTTTAATCCTTTGGTTTTGGAGTCATGGGCGTTAGGGTCTCTCCTGAAGGCATGGCCTCTGGAGCGCATTATTTAATGTCCAGCTTTTTTGTATGCAGTGGTACCTATCTCGCCCATTGTTCATGACCTTCTTTGTCTTTGGAAGCATTTTCTGTCGAAAACCTACTACCTTAATTGAAATTAGGTTATCTCTGATCCATGGTAATGAAAAGACAACAAAACAGATGTTGCAAGTGACACATATCGGGCAAAAGAGGTCTAATGTGTTTGTGGTAAGGCACATTGGATGCAGTGGGTATCTACCGTGGGTGTACGGCAGAACTTTAAGTTGGTAACGACAGTTGGAGGGTCAGAGTCCAAACCTGTGATCTTCTTAGCCTTTTTATTGATACCCAACGTTTTCCTGAATCAGGTTGATGTCAGTACTGTCTCTAAAATTCGAGTGCTATGGTGTGGACGTATGGGAGACGTTTATTCGAATTGTAAGTTGTGGCGGTGCACGGAGGTAAATACTAGCCCCTTAAAGATGAAATTTTGGGGGAATATCGCGTATCGCACCCATTCTTCTACCAACGAGGAACCACAAACCATTGATACTGGGTCGCCCACGAGGAGTGAAGTGTCATCTATGGAGCATTTGGTATTTACTCCAAGGAATACGTCAAAGGCCTACTGTAATTTGGAATGGATGATTAATATGATGTACTGCCCGTAGGAGCAAAGAATCTCATAAATTGTCGGGACGTGGAGATACAGTGTTTCTAGGCTTCACCATTGGAGTGACCAGACAGTTTTAACTTTTTTTTGCACAAAATGCTCCCTGCTAAATTTGCCATTGGGCCAGAGAACCCTTACAGGAGCCATAAAAATAGGTGAATGCGGGATCTCAGAGTTGGGAGCTATAAAAAAAGGGCTATTTCACATCCATTGAAACATTGAAAACCACTGTGATAATTTTTAAAGGGCAGAAGTTATCCACATATGAACGCCAGAGAGGTGACTTGTTTACGCGGCTACTAGAAGCTCAGCGTCTGCTTCGATTTTGAGGCTAGAAATAGTTCAAATTGTATCAAATCCGTGGCCATGGGAAGCCGAGTAAGCTTCTCGTTACGCCTGAGTTCGCGCAGTCACTGCACTAGCAGAACGCATTGAGGGTACTGAGAGCGGAGCAAGGGATGCTCGCCAAGTGCCATGGTAATTACAGGGCGTGTGCGTGCTCCAGTCCGGAGAATGTTATGGGGCACTCCAGACAATAAAGTGCTTTGCCTTGTGATTACCATTAGCGGCTTGAGGCGTTAGAGTAAGTCTATTTAAGCGATTAGAGCATGTAGAATTTTTGCAGGCAGCATATTTAGATTGGGAAAGGACATGACTTCTTAATTTGCTGCCTTTTAACTCATTTGTGGATTTATGTACAGGCTTGGGGATTGTACGTTGAGGTGTTTCGAATTGTAGGAAGGCCTGACTCCTCAGACGGTTCAGCGTAATTGAATCTCAAGATCAAGAAGGCATCTTCAGTTCCTAGAAGGGGAAACGAACTAGTAACCTTGTTTAATCGCATGGTAGAACTTAGTCAGC
>UYWX01020524.1:0-22846 GCA_900622495.1 Hydatigera taeniaeformis | reverse complement strand
GGGGGGGGCGTGTAGTACTTGGCTTATTTGACCATCTGATGTCTGGCGATTACTTGGGTATTAGTTTTGTCCTTAGACCCTCTTCTCCTTCCTTCAATACACGTATTTAGCCCAACTTAATGGCTGGTGGGAAGTGTCGGGGGCGCTACAGAACGAGATTAATCATCTTACTAGAAATCTGAAGATATCACAGAATTTTAAAGGCCATTTCTGCCGCCGAAGTTGTCTGTATGTGTAGAAGGTGGGAAGTGTGGCGTTTCGTTTTCGTGACCACCTGATTTTTGACGCGTACTTTGAAATTTGTGTAGCCCTAGTACATGTTGTCTAGCCTTCCGGCCAAACAAAGACCTCATCTCCTTTTTCTCCTAGAATACATGCATTCTACTAAAAGTAATACCTTAAACCACATAGTGGAAAGTCCGGGACCACTACACTGGAAGCAGTGGATAGCGAATCAGATATTTTACCGAAAGTTCCCATAGTATTCGCCATTTTTTAACTGTGGCTACCATGAAAAGAAAGCGCATTAACACCGGGTAGGTGGAAATGTGTATCCCTCACGGCGGAAGGGTTGAGAATGGTGTCTGTGTTTGGTCACAATTTGCCTCTAAGGTCCATAGACAAAACACTAACAGACAAAGTGGTACAACCGCGAAAAATACGGAAAGGTTTTGTAATGGCAGTTTCCCTACTACATCCGTGCTACAACAGAGGATCGCTTTCGACACGGGACTGCTGGATTCTGTCTTTCCCGTTAAAATTTGCTTTAGAGTCGTGTACACCATAGAAAGTCAACAGAAATTCCTGGTTAGGTTGAATCTGCTGGGGACCAAATATCATTCCTCAGTCGCATGGTACTTAACAAAAAAGGCAGCTGGATCGTGGGTGTTTCCATTTTGCAGCGGATATGTCATGATAGATAGCGCTAGAGATGTAACAAAGGGATCTTCAAGGATGTCGTCCAAAAGGAGAGACATCATAATGCCCTTCTAGTACTTTGTTTATGTGATCAAATGACATTTGGTGGTCACTTTAAAATTTGTCTGGTCCTTGTACACGTAGTCTGGCCTTTGAGCCACCTCACTTATGCTTTCTTGCGCCTTATGGGAAGCGTCGGGACGCTACAGCTACAATCTCGTTTTTGTAACCACCTGGTCTGAATCTTGCATGCGTGGTCTGGCCTTCGAAACAAACAAAGATTTTATCCCATCTCCACCTCCTATTAGAATACCTGCATTCTGCCCAAAGCAGTGCTTCACTTTACCTGGTGAGAAGCCTTGAGGTCCTACAGAATTTAGTTGAAAAATAGCACAAAACGGAGGCATTTTTCATAAATAAATAAGCTAGTCGCATATTGTATAGTGCCAAACTTATTAGTTCGTTAGAATTCGTAAAGTGTTGGCAAACAGAACAAATGCTGGAAAATAGAGTACAAAAATGTTAAAGAAAGGATTTTCGACCGTCAATAAAAAATAAGACGCGTACAGGCTAAACTAGGAAGCAGAAGGCAATCAAAATTAAGGAAATACTGACAGAAATTAAATATCCAGATTTAAGTCAAAATTTAATTTAGAAACTATTAGTGCAATTTCTTGGGATTATGCGGCACAAACGTCAAGTTAGTACTTAATATTCACGTGCTATATTTACAGTGGACGGTTAAGTCGACCACCAATAGATCGGCTCCTAACTGCGAATAGCATCCGTTGAGATGTTCCTTTTTACATTCGTGCTTTTGTTGAACACACTAAGTGTCAAGTCGATACCTGGACTCTCGCTGACAAATTACTGTTACGATGACTCGATAGGCGACTGTACTGTACGCTTTGCTCTTTCATTGGTATTTTCATAGTCCATAATTGAGGTGTATGCGGGTCGACTTTCTTCCCCAGTTCTCTTTGGTCCTTCCCTATCTCCACAGTTGGTCTCAATGACTTTGCTGAACTTTTTCTAGAGTCGATCAATGTGTGTCTGATAATCCCACATATTCTCCTGCAAATCTTGGTGCGAAACTGTTTGGCGAAATGTTGGCTGAAACTAATATAAAGGCGCGTATATTTTCTGGCTGAGTAGTCACTAGTTATGGAATGAAATTAATTAACTGTTTTCACGATTTAGATAAAGTTCAAGACGTCAAGTGGATGTGTAGAGCTGTGTCGCAAAACCTACGATCCCAAAGACTCCTTTGCCGTCGAAAGCTACATGAAATTGTTGCACGGAATCAGACAGTCTTACCATCGATATTGGTAAATTATGGCAAACATTCCTATTCTACCTTATTTTTTAGGGTTTCTGACAATATACCTGTGATTACTTGCAAAAAGACTCCTCATGGCGAAATTTGCGAAAAGAGTTTTCCCCTCGGATGCTACAAAGCAGATTCTCAAATCGAATCAACGCAATGCAAAGCTCTGGTAGCATTATTTTTGTTGCTATCATTTTTTTGATGTGTCTTCTCGTTTTTGAGTATGAAGGACATGTATATTTGATTAAAGTATTTCCTTAGGAGCCTAAAGTTTGTTGGTCCTTCCCAACTTCCATTTATTTTTGTAGATGGGCGCTCGTGATGAAGATACCTACCTCTTCAACCACTTTGCCTTCAATATCACTTACACTGCGTCCGAGCCTTCAAAATACAATTTAATTGCCGTCCAGGTTACTCCAATGAGGTGCGTTGTGGTCGTTCTTGATAGTTGTTGCTTTGTAAGTGCTTTTTTATGTTCACCTTTATTTTCCTCTATACCCTTATTATCAGATTTAAAGTTCAAAATTTAGCTGCATCGAATGTCGTTGCTGCTCCGTCTCCCCTTTTTTTGAGATTAGGTGCTGCACTACTAATGTGGGTGTGTTTTTCAGATTTATTTACTCTAGCCAATCGCCTCAATTCCTCTTTTTGAATGAGATTATTGATGCAATCATTGGATTGGAAATATACATTGCGTGGTTGTCTTTAATCTCGAGACGAGCCGTATCGTTTTTAAAACTCTGAACGTTGATAGCGGAAAAATTTACATCCATTACGGCAGATCTATTTGCATAAAAGTGAAGGCGATCGTTTGAAACCGCAATAGACGTGCATCCATTGCACCTGTTAGCCGATTGGAAAGAGTCGTCTCTCGCTTAGATTTCACGATTCGCCTTTGGTCTCTCTTGTGGCGATTTAAGCATAACTAAGCTTTGCATTAGTGTGTATTTTGCCTTAAACGTCTTTAACGGATGTCTTTTCTCTAGCATTGCTCACGACATAAATAATCTCAAGTGCTCTGCCGGCCAGCCGCTGTCACTGCCAGAAAAATTTTTCACACCCCTCACAGTTGTCTACACCTACAGTGTCCAATTCGTCGTATGTTCTTATGCATTTGGTCTTGATTGAAGTAAAGCCATGTAGCCTAATTACCTAAAGCGTTCATTTCTGCCTTCGTGACAGGAAGTTCGGGATGCGCCACTGAGTAGCCGATGGAGCTATCTAATTTCGGAGGCACCACACGAGAACATCCAGTGGGTGTCCATTATCAATTCTGTACTCGTCGTGTTCTTCCTTACCATCCTCGTGGCAATTGTGCTGGTGCGCACTCTGCGTCGTGATTTTCTGCAATATGACAAGTTGGAGAGTGAGGTGAACATCTACTTTGATGCCTCCTTTCTGGTTTTTTCACAATTTGAACTAACTTATCCAGTTTCACTCTTATCATCGGCAGTTGGAGGAGCTAGAAGGCTTGAAGTGGGATTGATTCGTTTTCTAATTGATGAACCCATTGCATACCATCACTGCAATTGGATGGTCAAATGTAATTCGTCGTGTGCTGTTAAAGGTTTACCACCCAAGCAGATCGCCCACATTATATTTATTGTAATCCCATTTACTGAAACTCTTGTATGGATTATTCGAAGTGAGTTGTGTGCATTACGACGTCTCCTTTTCCACTTCACTCCTTGAAAGCCTAACGAGACCCAGGAAGAGTTCGGTTGGAAGCTGGTCCACGGTGACGTCTTCCGAGCCCCGCGCTACCCTATGGTATTCGCCGTGCTAATCGGTTCCGGGGTGCAGATGGCTCTCATGTCTGCCATCACACTGTTCTTCAGCTGTTTCGGTATCCTCTCGCCCATTCACCGTGGCGCCTTTGCTACCTGTGCCATCGCTGTCTTTGTCTGTCTGGGCGCTTCTGCCGGTACGTTCTTTTCTGTTATAGGCTTATTGCAAGTGTGCTGATGGAAGGGATGACTCAATAATTTAATTTCACAAATAGCAGCATGTGAAAATAATTCCTTAATGAAACATTATTTTGCCGCTCGACTTCCTTATTCTAGAGTGCTAGCTTCAGAGCTTCGCGATTTTGCTCTTTCACTGTGACCAACGTCGTCATTCACTCTTATGGTCCTAGCGTATCTGAACTGTTCTTACCATACTGGCACTTATAAAGCAACCAATTGTTTGGGCTTAGAGCGATTACACTTGGATTTGATTAAGAGGTGTTTCAGCAACACTCTGCTAAATCACATCAGATTTTGCCTCATTATTGACACCACTACGGATCTCCAAGGCAAAGAATTTGCCGAGTGGGGCATCTGATGATCTGCATCCACAGCGGATACCTCTTCTTAGTCCTTTGGACTGGGAATTGACCTGAAGAATACGGCAATTGTTGTTATTATTTTTGTGATTTTCCCTCCTGTCATTATATGTGACCTACACTTGAGGTCATGGCAATTCTCGAGCCTAATAAGTTACTTTGCTGTAAAATCCAGTGTTTACCAAATCGCTACCGGTCTGAAATACTGCCATCATTAAAATTCATGCAATTTCATTACTCCGCAGGTTACACTTCTGCTCGGCTCTACAAGTTCTTCAATGGGCTGCGCTGGAAGACCAACATTCTATTGACGGGTCTCTTCTGCCCGGGACTCGTGATGAGTGTCTTTTTAGCGATCAACTTCGTCCTCATTTTGCTCGACAGTTCTGCTGCTGTCTCATTCACTGCCATTCTCTCCATCCTTGCCATGTGGCTTCTGGTCTCTCTGCCCCTCTGTTTCATTGGAGCCTTCTTTGGATTCCGTCAACAGGTGAATATTTCATTCTCTTTTTGTGCTAGTTTTAGCGACATTTATGTGATTGTCAGTGTTGATTGAAGGGGTATCCTACGATGAGGACTTTGTTTTGTTTTCGCAATAAGCTTTTTTGTATTTGGTGCTTGGTTCGTTAAAAGTTTGATGAGTATGCTTTGCCACATTACATCCTGTGTAGTTACTCTGAGTTACAGTGTTAAAGCTTGACAATTATCTACGTGAGATCTGTTTTGTTCCTTTCAGGCCATCCGAGTGCCCACTCGGACTAACCAGATCCCAAGGCAGGTGCCTCCACAGGCTTGTTACACTCTCACTCTACCAACAATGCTTCTGACTGGGCTGTTGCCCTTCGGTTGTATCTTCGTCCAACTCTTCTTTATCTTCAACAGCATTTGGGGCCAGCAGCTCTTCTTCATGTTCGGCTTCCTGTTCCTTGTGTTTGTTTTCTTCCTTGCCTGCATCATCGAGATTAGCATTCTCACTTGCTACTTCCAGCTCTGTGCTGAGGTTAGTTGATGCTTTGGAGCCTGTCTAACAACGCCGCTATAGAGTGTTTCGGTACCCATGTGATCTTTGACAAAGGTGGTGTGGATGGAAACCCAGTGAATACGTTTTGTGCAAACAGCTGTTTAAAATTTAAAAAAAATCTTAAATGAAGGTGGAACTTGTAAATTCATAAAACCAATTTGAGGGCATAGTTCATGGAGTAGAACCAAATTTCATACTCGAAATCCACCTTGGATACCAAGTTTATGAACTCCTAAAGGCGCTTACCAATGCTCATAATGCGGCTCCCTCATGAAAGGATTTGTTAATTCGACTGGCTTATCCTGACGGAGTCTACCGCACTGGCTATGAGTGAAAGCCAGTGTGTGCTACGTTGGTGGTTGTAAGATCTCATGAGTTATTTTTGTTGTTTTGTATCAAAGGTTGTTTTTTGTGCACCCACGGCAGATCAAGGCGTCCCTTTGTAGCAGTGTCGCCATTTCTTACTTGTCTACGTTCATCGGAGCTGCTCTCGTGTCACCCTAATCGCGTCTGTCACCTGTATTGCATAGTTGGAAAGGAGTCTGAGTGGTTGCCATAATTTAGCCGTACTCCAATATTTCTCCTAAAGCCAACCTTTCTAGTCACAGGGCCTTCTCAAAACCCCTGTTTCGGTGACCCTATTTTTTAATGGGGAAAGGAGGGTGTTGATCATACCTTCCATTAATCCTGAGTATCAAACTCTGGAGGATGGGCGGCTATGCTGAACTCCTCTTTACCAATAGGCGATCTTTCACAGGAAATTCATATCTTAAAAGTTACTGGTTTCTGGGTTTAGTTCTAGCGTGCCTTGACGAATCGTTTGTTAGGGATTTATTGAGTTGAGGGTGCCGTGTGCACTGGTAGGCGAAAAAATTCCTACCACACACTCGCCCGTGTACAAATGCCCCGACATGCTCAAATGGTCGAATCTTTCCCGCTTCTGAAGGCGCTCTCTTCTACTGATTTGTGCTTTTTTGAAAACATCTTTTTTGCCTATTTCGAAGGCACTTCCATGCTGGACGTATTCGTGGTCACCTGCCGTTTCCCTTTGCCAGGTTTTTGGTGTCTACAGGGCTAATTCTTCTTTCTTTCTTCGTTGGAAAAGAACATCACTTCACTGCGTTTGCATTTAAATGAGGACAAAATTGCCTTATTTCGGTATCATCTTTCAAATCGAGATATGAGACTCAAAACGCTATTATTTCTCTCCAATGGTTTTTTCTCGACCTCGGCACCGTTTCAGTTGGTTTTGCAACCATATGCTTAAGGCGATCTTTTAGTAAATCAGAAAGTAGTAAGATGCAGTCATGACTTTTTACCCTTCACACAAGTCGATACTGAGGCAAGTGTCTTCGCTGACTTGCAAATACTCCTCTGCCGGAGGAGCTGCTGGCTGGTTTTCGGGAACCAGCAGCTTTTCTTCACGCTCAGCTACCTATTTCTGGGTTCTCATTTGCATGATTTTGTTTACGTTATTTTTGGACCAAATGATAACGCGTCGAAAAACTTATTTGAAGTAGCAGTGGGTGTGGTCTGAGCGTCTGTGCCATGCCCTTGTATTTCTGGCGTCGAAGAAACAGGGACATAGTTTTGGGTCTTCTGTACCGACTACTTAAACCTCCGACTTTTAAGTAAAGGTCGCTCGCACATTCTCTATGCGCATTTGTTGTGTTGCTTTCAAGATTAAGTGGCAAAACTTTTGCCCTGATCCACCGTTCATTCAGGGTGAAGGATTTGTCAAGTTCGAAATCCTCAAGTCCCAGTTACGAACTGCTGGTAGCCTCAGCCGCCTTGACGACGTGATAAGTGCTTGTGTGTACGAATGATTATAAATTTGTCTCCTCAACGTTGGGTAGAATTACCGATGGTGGTGGCGCTCATTCCTCTCGGGCGGATCGACGGCGATTTACGTGTTGGGCTATGCAATAAACTATTACCTCTTCAAGACACAGTACAGAGGCTTCATCTCCGGTTTCCTTTACCTCACCTGCACTGCTCTCGTCTCTGGGCTCTTATTCATCATGCTTGGTAAGTTAAATCGTATCTCCATTTTCACCCGTTTGTTGCTATTTGTTATGTTGGGCGTGCAAGGTTATGCCCATATTAACTCGCTCTTTCTTTTAGAGGGTTTTGCCGAAATGTTTGTTCTGATCTTTGATTGACGCTTATCAAGCTCGGTGGACGAAACCCATTTTTCTTCCTTTCCATCTCTATCGCTTCTTCCATTACACACTGCCTTATATTTGGAGAGGACTCACTGGAGTTGGAGACTTTGCCGTTCCCTATAGGCTTATTTGTGAGATTTGAACAACTTCCTTATGAGCCACAATATAAAGATCTTCCCTGTCCCTGTTGATCTTGACGCAGTCCCAAATTACCCTCTCCACGGGCGAGCGTTCGTGGTCGTTGCATTGTGGTGCCTTTTTTTTTCCGACGAGTGCCGTTCGACGCCTTTTTTGGTTTTTTTTTCGACTACCTTTATCATCTCTTTTAAGTGGTGTACTACGTGAAAACTTCTGTCACTGGCTTTATGGCGTGGCGTTTCAGCACTTGATTGTGTGTGAATGGAGCGATAAGAATAGTTACTTTTAATGTGTGTGTGTGTGTGTAACCCCAAGCCCTCTCAACTGTCCTCTTTTCTTGTCACTGTCCTCTCACTGACGATGGTTTTTCATCCATCTCCAAGCCAATCATCTAATCACTGAATGCATCACGCGGACTTTTGAGGTGTGATGCTTTGAGTGGTCGCTGCTTCACCCTTAAGGCATTCATTTGCTGTTGTGGTTGAATTGGTTTGATCGGACCAAGGGCTCCCGATAGGTGATACGTTACATGCTCTCTGGGGCCTTCTTTTCATCTAGCTGGCCAGTGATAACATTCCTCCGCTAGTCTCTTTTAAATGTGCTACCGATGGTACCACTCAGGTAGTGCTTAAAATGGATGCTGTTGCAGTAGAAGGAACTTTTTTTGTAAGGCTATCCCTTTTGGTGTGTTGGGCACATAAAGTCTCTTCTTGCAGTGCTTTATGAGGGCACGTGAGTTCCGGGCTTATGCTCTCTGTTGTGTATTTGGCGCAACTCCAGGTGATCACATGAGTCAAATTCACTTGGACAACCATTTTTTCTTTTTCTCTTTTCAGGCAGCGTGGGCTTCCTCTCGTGTTTCGTCTTCACCCGTGTTATCTATCGTGTTGTCAAGGTTGATTAGAATGGCTCGGCGTCACACCCGTGGTGGTGGTATCAGCGTTGGCTTACTATTACTGAGTTACTTTATTTTACATCACTAAACTTCTTATTATGGTTAATAACCCTACTTCTTACACTATTCCTTTTTCGCTCTCTTTAACAAGTATGGGCGTGGTTGCGGGGCTGGTCATCCACTGCCTCTTGGAGCGGGGCTTATTGAGTGAATTTCTATGCTCGAAGATAGGACTCATCGTGTATCTGAGGGCTGCGTTCATTTTCGTGCTTCGTCTCGGGTGTTTTGATTGATTGTTTGATTTGATTGTTTTGATTGCTTTGTATCATTTACCTTCAGTCTGATTCCACTATCATCTGCACAAAATCTCTGCCCACTAGCAAGTCTGCGACATTCGAATTTATCAGCGTTGGTTAGATGTTGGTAACTACTATTTGGCGATGTTACCCATTGCTGTAGGGTTCGGGGTTTTAGTTATCTTCATTAAGGTACGCGGGTACTTCAGCATTGAGATTTGTGCTTTCACTCTGCAACGTGACCTTCTGGCTGTTGATGACTGTCCCTGCCCTTATGACGATTAGTGGTGCATTTTCTGCCGGCCTAATTGAGTTTGCCGCACCTTGAATTGCTGCTCAGATGGCATCGGCAAGAAAGCTCGACTCTGAAGACAAATGGTTTGTTTTCTACATCGCCAATAGTGAATTTCGCTTTTCGAGGGCGAGAATTTACCTGCCGATTTCGGTTATCCTGAAAAACATGAGATTCCTTATTCTTCTCCCTATCAATAGACTGCAAATGAAACAAGGTCGTGAATACATTAGGCTTGTTGAAATGCGCCGATGGATTGTAAGTCGTTTTCAAATTGATGTGACCATCTGTAAACCATCAGGCGAGGTGGTGTATGTACATGCTCACGTTTTCCAACCCGAGTTTCAGGAATTCGCAAGCGTTACTTTGGAGCAATGCCGTAGCTTGCAGTAGGTTCTGGGGTAGATTCAGGTGCTGCATAATAAATTTTGGTTGCCTGAGTAAAAGTCCTTGAGATTGTACCAGAAACAAGTGCATATAGTCTCATTTTAAGTAGTCTTTTTAAATTTACTTTATGGCCACTACAAGATTACGTTGGCACATGGGTAATGTTGGGTTTGCAAAATCTTGTTTATGTGACAATTCGATGTCTGGCGGTTACTTTAAGATTCTGGTTCAGGCCAAATCTCTTTGTTCTCTCTGCAATACGTGTATTCATCTCCATTTACAGACTTCTAACCTGCGGGAAAACTCCGGACGCTTCACTGGTGGTAGTGGAAAGCGAATCCGGCAGTTTTTCAAGAACTTTTATTCTAGCATGTACCAACAGTGTGTGGTGGTGGGAGAACCTCTAAGGCCTTCGTAGCAAACGAATTGAGAATTATATCTGCATTTTGCGTTCCCTTGTACTCTTGTCCCACATACAAGCTATTAACAACTGAACGGACACCGCCTTGAACTATCTGGAAGAGTTTTAAGCCGGAATTGTCCCATTCACTTGTAAAAGGCTGGATTTGATTCCGTTGTCCTTGTAACACATCTATTTCAGACTAGAGTTCCACGGTCAAATCTTGGAAGTAAATGATCGTCAACAGATGTATGCAGTCTCGATTCTGGCTGTCGGACCTAACGTAAATCCTTGCCCGGTTGAAGCTGTTGTAGAGGCCAAGTACTTTTCCTCGGTCTCATGATAGATGTTGATTGAAGCAGCTGGTTCATGGGTGCATTCTTGCTGCATCGAACGTAGTTTAGTGGCTGACGCAGGATATGTACCAAAGGGAGTGTCAAGAAAGTTGCTTAAAAGGGGATTGGAGAGTGTAGCACTTCGTTTGCGTGACTACCTGACATTTTAACGATATGGCCTTCAGGCCAATCTCGGGTCCGATCTCATTGCTATTCCTGTAACACATGCATTCAGCTCAGTTTACTACCTTCTTCAACCTGGAGGAAGGTCTCGAAACGCTGCGGGACGCTTACTTGGATTTTTAATCTAGCACTTGTTAATTTATAATTTATCCCATTGCTAATGTTAAGGGCCTTTTAAAGCCTCTCACCTTAAAGTTAATATTTGAAATTCGCTTAATGATTTAAGTGTTTATCGTTGAAATCATGCGTTACCCATAAAGTTTTCTCAATTAAAAATAATTAGATAATTTCTCGATGATATAGATTGCCTTATGTAGAGCGGCGCTATTTGAAATCGTGAGGCTGCACCCAGAGGTCTGTGATGTGGATGTATTAAATCACTGCGTTTCTTTACTTTCAGTGAAAATAGTTGTTATTTGGAGTTATAATGTGGGATCTTAGATGCATGAGTACGTTTACTAGGATATATATGATTAAGGACTGTCTCTAATTTAGGGAGATATATCTGTCCCTGTCGTTGGAATTTATTTTTTCCCGATGCCTTCTGTAACATCATATTGGCTCACTTTACTTTCGTTTCATGGCCTCTGGAGATCTCCTTTTTAATGGTTTCCTTTCGGTACAGAGTTTTGATGCGTTCGTAGGCATATGCTAGGAAGAGTGAACCCCACTTGACACACTCGTTTTATTTCCCAATTAGTCGCCGTTTTCCTGATTTATAGTGCCTTTTAAAACTTTCTTTTAAGATTATTGACTAACATAAGGTACAGCAAGTGACAAGAACATGAATTTGCAACATACGTTTATTAAACAACTATTACTCTTTTTTATGGCTTTACTTTCTTATCACCCTCGGCTCAAAAACAGTTAGAATATATGTTTAGGCGTATGATATGAAGTATCCTTTTGAATTTACCCCTCCTTTTGTTGTTTTGTATTCGGCACAAAAGTTCTTATGCCTATCTTTCTTTAGTTTCTGTTAAATTTCTTGATGCCAGCACATTATCGGCTGTTTACTTCCAATGTAATGTTAATAATCGAAAATATTTTCTGTTAAAATCCGCTATAATCTTGTAAGAAAATGAATTAAATTCGTTAGTGTTCCTACGCAGCGGTCTTGCTTTATTTCTTGCCGAATTTTTTGTCTATTACGACTAAACATTCACCATTTTTGTCGTTTCTTCTTCTCATCCCCCATCATATGGCTCACTCTACTACAGTTCCTATCAACGGATAATGTGGATTTTCTCAAATAAATCCTCGAATGGCACACCATCTACCTCCACTCTTGGTTCCGTTCTGGGCTCCCACGGGTCTGACGATCCACTCTCCTCCTACAACCTCCTCCCGCCCCCGGCTGAGGAGCTCCTTCCTGGTCCCTTTGATATCCACTGGGTACGCCAGTCTGCTGCCTCCCAGCGCAAACCCACCTATAGAGTCACTGTCTTTTCTTGCCTTCGTCTCCTCTCCTCCGATTCCTCTGGTCCTACTGCTGTCCTCTCCCAGATTGTGAAGAGGATGAAGACCTTACGTCACCCCAACATACTCACTTGGGTAGCAGGGACCGAGCAGCTCAAAATCCCCTTTCACATCATTACGGAGGAAGTCCACCCTCTGTTGGAATATATCCGTGAACAAGCCGACAGTAGTAACAATTTCGCCTTCCTTGCTTCGTGGGGTATTTATCAGGTGACTCGGGCCCTGGGCTTCCTTAACGATGACTGCCACCTCTCCCATAACGCTGTTTGTGCAGCTGCTGTCTACGTCAATCGTTCTAGTGAGTGGAAATTGGGAAGGCTAGACTATGTCGCTCCACTGAGTGAAGCTGATGAGCAGAGGTTAAACATCTCTCGACCGGGTAGGTGAGGTCAAATAAGATGCAGAATAATGGACTTTCGAAAAGAAAGCTTGGATTGTTTCTTCCTTCGCAGCTGTCTATTGTGCTCCCAAAGGTCACTGCATTGATGCGTGGGGACTAGCCTGCCTTATCTGGGAAATTTTCAATCCCGAGCCCTTGACTGAACCCAGTCAATTGAGTGCAAAGGTGAGTCTGGAGCGCCTGCCGCGGCCTCTGGTGGCACCTTATCGGCGCCTTTTGGCATCGAAAACCCCCTTGGTTGTCTCGAGTGCTCGCTCGCCGTTCAAAGCCTTTCTGAAGGTGGGCTTCTTTCGTAACGACTATATCGACACACTCCTCTTTCTAGAGGAGATCCAGTTGAAAGACAAGGAGGAGAAGGCGCGGTTTTTGGAAAAACTGGGGAAGAGAGCTGTGGGACTGTTTCCAGACGACATTTGCCGCTACAAGGTAGGAAGACTACCACTTTCTGCTTTATCTTATTCGGTCTACACCAATATTTATCTGTCGAGAGTATTAACACATTTGGGCCTCTCAATCCTTTTTCAGTCATACAATTACGAATTTTACTAGAGGGAACGTAAAAATGGGGACGATTTTCTGTTCTAGATCCTGCCTCATCTGGTTAATAGTCTCAAATTCGGTTCCACAGGCGTAGAAGCGCTAGTTCCTGTGCTGGAGTTGGCTCACCTTCTGCCGTCTGAGGACTTTGAGGTGGTGGTAGTACCGGGTCTGGTACGCCTTTTCGCCGCACCTGATCGCGCTACTCGTGTTCGCTTACTCGATCAGTTACCGCGTTTTGTGGACAAGCTGCCACGGGCTCTAGTGGAAACTCAGATCTTTGGTCCCGTCTCTGCGGGCTTCACCGACGCCAACCCCCTTGTGCGGGAGGCTACAATACGCGCCATGGTGCATCTAGCGCCCTCCCTCCCATCAAGAATACTTAATGATGTTCTAGTGAGGCATCTGACTACGCTAGAGGTACGTTAACTAGGGTGTGAGGGAACCCTTTCTACACCTTGAGCTTATTAAACAGTGGTGTGGTTTTTTATAGTACAATGTGGTTCAGAGAAACGTAGGATATTGAAATCATTAACTGAACTTAAAGCTAAATTTTTGTCTAAAGGATCAGTTTACCCATTCTATTCGTCCTAATTTTCACGATTATTCACCACTAGTCAAGAAATTAGGCAGCTATAGTTTTCAAGGTTGATTCGCCTGTATTTTTCATTTATTCATAGTTTAAGGATGATCAAGGAGGCATCCGCACTAACGCAACGATATGCCTTGCCAAATTGGCAAGCCGTCTAGACCCAGGAGTACGTCGCGGTCCTCTTCTGAATGCCCTTCTTCGTGCCACCCGTGACCCCTTTCCACCCAGCCGCCAGGCTGCTGTTACGGGTCTAGCCGCTTGTCAAGTAAGTTAGGATGAAAGCGCTGTTTGGTTCACTTATTTAGGTTTTCCTTAAGATGGCCGTTTTTCATCCACCTTTAGGCCTTCTTCTCAGCTCAGGAGTTGGCTGGAAAGGTAATCCCCTGCCTCTCTTTCGTGGCCGTAGATACGGAGAAGGACATAAGGGATACGGCTCTCAAGGCGCTACGTGGAATGGTTGAACGTTTGGAGAAGGTTAGTACGTGGTTTTGATTCTGCATATCTTTCGTACCTGTTGAAACTGAGAAGCTGCATTGTGGAGAGTGATAATCTGTAGGTCATATCTTTCGCTATGTTTCAATCCAGCATAGCAGCTGTCTTTCGATTACCAGCCTTCCTTCATCACTGATTTTGCTATCTATTTGGTCCACATACTTTTTGTAACCTTGGTAAAAGTGCAGAATATCGCCTACTTGTGCCCTCTATCCATTTGGTAATTTGGCTTTTACGTACACTTTCACTAAAAGCCACTTTTTGACGCTAATGACTAGCTTCCAACATTTGACACTTCATCGAACGCTTGGGTCTGTGTCAAATGCACTCCAATTAGAGAAGCAGCTGTTTGGGCTTGTTGACTCTGTAAGAATTCGTAGCATTGCTTGATAGTCGTGTCTGGAAGGAAAGCCCCAATGCCTGGTGGCACGAGTGACATGAGCGAAGGAGTGGTCGATGAGCTGCTAATGTACCATCGTTAAGTACTCTTCATTTGCTACTGTCACAGCCTGAATGGTTTCCTTGTTTTCTACGAGAATATTAAACAGTTGTATATGTACATGTACATATACAACTGTCCTAAAACTTGGCCAACGTTTTGTTATAGGCCAGTGAAGATCCTTCCGTGGGGGATGCGGACACCTCAGTACTCGGTGGTCAGACGGCCTCGTCGGGGGCTGCTGCAGTCGCAGCAGCAGGTGGAAAACTCACTGCTGCCGGCGCTACTATTGGTAATTGGGCTCTCACCGCACTATCCTCCATCTCCTCCCGCCTCATCTCCTCCTCCTCTACCGCCTTCGCTACCGCCACACAACATGCAGCTCACGCTGTTTCAGGTGAAAATTGTTTGCTTTGAGATATTTGCTGCCCTTTTTTATGGTAGATGCGTACCGTTAATCATGGGACTATTTTTAGGCGAAAACCTCTATCGTTTTCTTAAGCGACCCGAATCTGTTTACCTGGGGTTAAAAGAGTTAATAAATAGTGGCTTTTACTTGGGAACTCACTTCTTTCCATTGAAGACGATCCACTGCCTAGTTCGGCATTGACTAACGGAAGTCAGGTTGAACCCGAAGGGAAACAAGGGTCAAATTCCACTTCTTCATCAACATCAACAGCAGGAGCGGATGCGGCAACCATTAAAAAACCAAACTTTTCACTCAATGTGACGGAGTGGGAGGAAGGAGAGGAAGGCGTTGCTAAAGGGGAGCAAAAAGAACTAACGAAATTCGGCTGGGCTGATCTCGATGATGAGGATGTGGATGAAGGTGAGTTGTTGTTTCTCAATACGTAGAAGAAAGCACTACCCTCTAGCCTCTAACAATCCTGGAGTCTAGGCTTTGATTTGGTGAGGCTTTTTGAATCACACTAACTCTCACTTCTACTCCTAAATGTCTGCTCATGAGTAAAAAATTCGTTGTTTCACAACTAACTGATTGGCACTTTTATGCGACCTTGTAGACGATGCTGAGGGTTGGAGCAGCAACAAAGACAGTGAGGTCAATTTATCCTCTCTCTCCGCCATTTCAAAGACAGCATCACCTGCAGCTGTACTGAAAAACTCGCAACCTGATGATCTACTTATCGATTGGAACGAGCCGGTTCAACTCCAACAGTCTCACCATTTGTCAACACGGACCAATAAAACGTTTTCTTCTACTCGACAGCCGAACATTTCACCACCGACGATGGCGAAGCGAGACTGGCAATGGGACGAATATGAGGCGACAAACTGGAATGCTAGCACTATCACCTCTTCTGCTCCTCCACTGCGACCACAGAATGTGAAAGCATCGTCACTCAGTCCTCCACCAACAGTGTCACCAGCGTCATTGTGTGCATCAAAGACGTCGAGTGGAGGCGCCACTACCAGCGCATGGGAGCGAGCAAAGCCCAAAGTGGCAGAAGAGGATTTCTTTCAAGAGTTACTCGGGTCTGAGAGCACATCTGTCTTTGGAAATTCGAGAGCTTCATCCATCGCCTCCCGTCATCACTCTCCTGCTCTGCGGCAGCCTAAAAAACCAGTGACTGTGCAAAAGCCAGCAGAAGCGAAAGAGACAGTTGAAGATGATGGATGGGGGTCTTGGTAATTATGCGTTTGGAGATGGACAATCATACTAATACCCGGATTGCTTACTTCTTCTTGGATTCTCCTCTCTCATACCTTAATTTTCTCAGCCACGGAGTTTTCAGACGTCAGTTTTTAACACATTTTCGCTCACTATTTGCATAGGAAGAATAATGCAAATATCAGTACTCTTGGTTGCATTCTTCTCTATCTGCAAAGTTAACTTGTTCAAAGTTTAGAATAATTTGGAATGAGGGGACATGAAAGATGTTCTGTTCCATGTTCATGGTGGGCAAACGTTTTCAGCCGCTATCAAGAACCACATAGTCAGACGTCATTTTCATGCTCATTGGGGCCGAAGAATATGCATAGTGGCTCCAAAGTTGTGTGAAGGTGTCTGAATCTCGTAATGGGGATTACGTTTTGCGTCAGTTGTTGAAGAACCAATTTTGTTGAAAAGACCGATTAGCTAGCCACAGGTCCATCCCCATGGCCAGCTTCAAATGATTGTTAGAAACTGTCTTAACAATATTGCTTGATCGTAGAGATGTGAGTCACCTTCTTTATGTCAGTGAGTCAAGGTTTGGTAAAGGGGAATGTTGGTGGAGGTTGTAGCGACCCGAGACTTCCCAGCGGGAGGAAAGGGAAGAAAAGGTATTAAGACTGAGCATGGCCCAAAAGTTAGCCCACACGAAAAGGATCAGATGAATCCCAAAGTGACCATAAGCACCATTGTGGTCACGTAAACAAGGCGTTGCACTGCTCCTTACTTACTTTGGACGACTTTCTCGACACTCCCCTTGGTACACCAGGTCGCGCCAGGTCGAGAAACGATACCTTATCACCTCATTAGTTTCAACTGAACCCGGTGTAGCGTTTGGTATAGGAACAAGAATCGGGACCGCGTGTATCTGTTGGCTATCAAATGCTTTTAGAATCTGATTTTGGAACTCTGAGACAGGTTTGTTTATAAAAGGATTGGTACTGTCATTTTCGACACCTATGCGCGGTGGTAGTAGGGAGAGATTTGACACAAAACTTTTCAGATAGTTAACCAAGATGTAGCTTCAGTTATTGATATTTTGCCCATGAAACGCAGAGGCGAGGTGAAGCAAGACAAAAGCATCTTTCTGACTTCTCGTTCTGTGATGAATCCTGAGTTTCTCTTGTCCCCGATGTAAATGCTCTCTATACCGTAGGTACAAGCAATAAAACTATGATACTACGATAGATGTCGTTTAAAAAATATTGGGGTCCCTTCCCGCCGCTACTAGTGTGGACTCTAAAATCTTCTCATTAGGTAGAGAAATGCAGTAAGTTAGGCTCAAATCATGCAGTCTAGAAGGAGGATAAAGATTAAGCCTGAGAAGACCAGCTCACACGTACAAAGGCCAGACGAATTCTAAAGTAGCTGTTAAATGACAGGTGATCATATAAGCAAGATATTGCAGAGCTGGTGCTACTTACTATTATTAAGCTACTATATCAAAGAGGATTTCACGTCTGACACAGTACAATTAACAACAAATTTTGGGTTTAGTGCACTACTTGGGCGTATGGCTTCATTAAATTCTTAAATCGTCTCACATAAAAAATCTGTGCCATGATTTCGTATACATAATATTTTTCTTATATTAAGGCAATCAAATAAAATACGCTATTAGACAGGGTTAATAATGAATCGATTTGCCATACAGCCCAGCTTGTTTACATTGCTCGGTGGTGGTGGCGCTCTGTTTGGTTTAGTGAACGTGGGAATGGTACTGTTGATACGACGGTTGTATATAAACTTCTTAGAGTGCGTTAAAGGAAATTCTTACCAACGATGTTTTGAACTTAAATTTGGTTTCGGATAACCTTAATAAATTTTCAAAGCGTCCGAAACTACTGAAATCCATGCTTAAGGTCTGTTGTCTTGGTGCTGATTGCAATTTTGTAGCGACTGTGTACCGTCTGGAGTCAAGACTCTGAAGAAAGGATGGGTCTTGCACTTATCATTATTATAAAGTCACTTCAACGGAATCCTGATTTTTTTAGTCCTTGTACAAGAGTAAGGTTTTATTTTAAATGCTGTTATGCTGCAGTCTATGTACCTAAGCTATGTAAAAAACTCCAAGTTTATTTATGGAAACACTATCGCTAGAAATACTTTGATGAAGATGGGGCTTTTAGAGGTGTATTCCGTGCAATTGGACGAGGCATACAGGCATGCTTTTGTCTTCATTCGGCAGTTAGCCATTTCTCTTCGTAAAGCTTTTCTTCACGCTGAAAAGGTGGGTTCTATACCAAATTCCTGCACCATATTTCGAATGCTAAGCTTCGTTAAGCGTTGTGAATTTCCTCTTAGGAGGAAACTCGTTCGGTTTACAACTGGCAATTCATTTGCAGTTTGAAATTTTGGTGTGAATTCGTGGCTCGCAATGCTGTCTTCAACGATCGTATAAATTCACTCATTCATCCCATAACACAAGTCATTCTTGGTGCGGTGAGGTGGGTGCTCGAGTGCAGTTACCTTTCAGATTGAGTCCAGGTAGTCGGTGGATTCCTTTGCGTTTTCACCTCGTGGAATGTCTCCATTTGGTTGGTGGTGTTGAAAAAAAATTGCGCAATTTTGAGGAAAGTAGTGGTGAAAAGGACAAGGCTTCCGCTCCTCTACTAGTTCCAAGTCTCCCTCTGCTCCTCGACGTCTTTCAGCTATTCGATTTCAATAAACGTGCCAGCGCTGCTTCAAAGTAGATTCTCTTTAAAATTAGTCTTTGCTATCGGACTTTCGGTTGATTTTCATTCACTCCCTTTTGTTCTCTTTAAGCGCTCCCATGGACCTGCGTCTCATGTTGCACTTTTCTCCATCTCAGCGCAAGGAGACGGCCTGTATGGACGCTGTGGCGATTTGGCTTCACGATCTCCTTACTGAGGCCCTTTGTCTCTATGCTAACTCTGTCGCATTTCCTGAGTATTCTGCCGCTGCCCTATCTGAGGTATCAAGTTGTTTCCTCTTCAATGTTCCCATAATTGTTTGCGAGTTCTTTATACCAAAATTTCGAATATTTTTAACTCGTTTGCTGTCAAAATGACGATTACGTAGTTACTCTGCTTTCCAGTTGCAAGCTTTTCTGAAATCCTGTCGAGTAGCAAATTTCACGCGCAATTTCAAGGCACTTCAAATGAAGGCTAAGGAGCACGTGGATTTTGTGAAAAGAAAACGTGCTACCATTAAAAGCCTTTTGGATTCACAGGCGATCGTGAGTATCTTGGTATTAAATTTCACTTCTTTTTTAACTAAACGATGGCTGCTCTTGTGACGTGCATATATACTGTTCAGGATTCTGTCTGTTATGACTGATGAGTCTGTTTATGAGCTGTATTTGATGCCATTTACAGAACACTAATGGACTGTTTTACTGAATTGCACGAACTTGTTTTTTTATATTTAACCAATCGTTAGTTTTTTTGCTTCCCATACATGTTTTCACAAAGTTTTGATCGTCTAGCCACTGGTCTTTAATTGTAGGCCGGACTTTTATTCTTGATGGCGTTGGTGTTCGGGATTTCTGATTATTTTCTGTTACATAATCTGTCTTTAGGCCGCCTTGGAATCTGCACTTTTGCAGCCGGAGGCACCTCTTCTTGCGTACTACTTGATGCATCGCAAGATTCGCGTCCGCGAACTCGCCATTCTCTCGGAACGTTTTAAATTTGAGGTGAGTCCTACTTCTTCAGTCAATGCATCTAGAAGGCTGTGGTTAGGCGTATACTTCAATCAGTCAGTGAATAATTGGCATTTTGACTCCAAAATAATGTGGTCATTTTTCTACTACTTTAAGTAGTCGACTGTGAAGAGCTCTTAAATCATATAAAGGTCGCAAAGGATGATGCATCCAATGTGAAGCTCGTTCTGTTAATGCTTCTATCGCTCCAACGTACGAATTCCTTCATTTATAAGCAAATACTTGTACCGATAGCTCAAGAAACTTGTCTTTTAGCCAAAAGTTATGAAGTCACTGGTTTTCTGGGTGCGTCTACCTGAGCAACAAGAAGGGTGGGAGCGAGGCAATCCTTACCTATTTTTGCCGTTCTTGGTGGTGCTTTGCCCAAGGTGTTTCCTTTTTCTAGCAGCTTTGTCTCTAAGGCATAATACTACGCCTTAACGGCAAGGCGTCTTCCCAATTAAACAAACCACTTTATATGACCTATTGTATGATCCGATCTCTCAATATTTCAAATCAGTGGAAATGAATGAGAATTGGTAGTCGTCTATGCATGGGTTCCTATTGTGTGCTGAGCTGCACATCATTGAACGAGCCATAAACTTGGATACTTCATTTAGCGTGATGCTGATGAAGTAGGGGTTGGGATAATTAACCTTAGTTTCACTTTCCTTTACTCGTTTCAGGGTGAGGAGTGCATGAAGGAGGAGGATAATTTGGCTCGGGAGAAAGGAGAAACTGTGAAGTCTAAGGACATGAAGTTGAAGGAGCAACGTTCGCACACCCTTGATGAGGAGGCCTCTGATTACTCGGACGTGGAAAGCGATTCCTCCTACGACATTGATGATGGCACTCATGTAACCCACGTGTCACGTTCAGACCGAAAGAAGGGAAAGAAAGTAGAAGAGCGGAGGAAGGAAAGTGGTCTAGATTCAGATGATGCCGACTTTGATTTGAATGCTCTGTTAAATGGGGACGAGGATGATGATGATGACGCCATTGCGAGTTGCAATAAGGATGAGTTAAAGGAATTCCGGATCGATGATTTTGGAGACAGTGAAGAAGACAGCGAGGAATACGTTAGGCGACGTCAACGAATTATGAGGGAGGACCCAGATCTCGGAGCATTAGCTAAGGAGGAGAGTGAGGTAGAGCTCGGGGATGAGGCAGAAGCAATGGATATCGACATGGATTCTTTGAGCTCTGGAGATGAGAGCGAAGCCCAACCTCCACCTCCGAAGGTGCGTAACTTGCACGTGGGCAATCAGAAGGCAAAAAAGTTTTCTTCGGGCATCAATGGTGGTAAAATGAAGAAGCGGCTAAACGCTAATGGACGAATTAACTCCATGAAAAAAGAGAAGGAGAATAACTGGAAAAGCAGAAAGAATAAGAAGAGGAGGAAGGAGATTCGGAAGGCGTCTCGTTGAGTCCGTCACTCTCTGTGTGTATATCTCCTTGTTCTTGTATTTGATGCCCGTCCCTTGAAGTGTGAGCTATCACTGAATTGAGTGTCTGCATTTGCTGGTGGTGGATGGCGTGGTCTGGTCTGGTCATGTTTAATTTCCCGGTTGTGATGTTGGGGGTTTTTGAGCTCGTGTCTGGACGTGGTGAAGTTGCGATGTTTGATGTTAACCGGTGTGGGAGTGCACTTTCGCGCAGACCGGGCACAAGAGGCGACAAGGTAGAATTTGAGTGGTGAGTTATCAATATTGAGGCGTGTGAAAATAGTCTCAGAGACTCAGTTGGCGTGAGGGTGATGCAAAGACGTTGTCAAAGTTGTTTAGGACGTTAACGCATTGTTCAGTCGTGCTATTTACCTGGCTACGTGGAGGTCACTACTCTAAAGTTGGTCGGTCCCTAGTTATAACACTGGTTTGCTCGTTAAAGTAGAATTATAGGAGTTTAGCGTAATAAAATAAAATGACGCAGGCAGTGGTTTTGATTTATTCTGTGACTTGTAATTTGTTTCTTCATCTGTGAGGTTAACTGTATGATTTAGTTTTGGTTGACTTTATCATCCTTTGCATGGTGAAGGTAGGTGAAGGGAGGTGAAGTGGGCTGATTAGATGCAAAGTAGATCCGTTCTTGGACCGGCTAAAGTTCAAGTCGAAGACAGTTGTATGCGCCTACAAGAAAGCACTGATGCTTGGTTTTGTTATCTTTCCAGGTGGGGAGTCCATACTTTTTGAAATGTTGGAGGGACATTGTCCAAACGGAACGAAATAGGCTGATAGTAGGTATCATTGTCGGTCTTCAATGTCCCTATGCACCCATTTCAATTGTTATGCCTTGATTTCCACTTGTCTTGCTGATGTACGAATGCGTGCATTTTGCATTTAACTTCTGACATCAACTCAACGACTGACAAAAAGAAAACAATATGGAGCTTTTTCGTTGTCCCTGGTTCACACGTCATAGTCAAGCTCTTCAAGGCAGTACGTGTAATCGTTCCACAAAACACCTCGTCTCGTTTGCAAGGCTCCACCCACAATCTCACTCGATGGAGGTTTGTTGTTGTTGTTGAGCACTGTCACACGCTTCGTGAACAAATTCTTTGTCCCTGTTGTAAGAATGTGTGCAAGTATGGCGTAAGCGCACATTTTCTGCATTTCAGACTAGTTGTTTAAATGCATATGAGTGGGGAACTGCCATATTCGTATTTCATTTCCCGACGCAGTTGTCAATTTCAACAATCCTCTGCAGTGCACTTACCATTTTCTAGTCTTCAGGCGATCAACTGGGTGTCTTGTTGCTTCATTCTACTGCCATCAGGCAGTGGCCATCCTTTTCTGCGACACACGATTTTAGCTGTCGAGTAAACATAGCAGGCAAATGACCTTTGTCCATCCAGGTAGGGGCATCTGGGCGATGACGTACAAATTTAAGCA
>UYWX01020523.1:23488-44473 GCA_900622495.1 Hydatigera taeniaeformis | reverse complement strand
GGTTCTTGTATTCGTGGACTGGCCTTCGGGCCACGCTCAGGCCCCATTTGCCCTGTCGTCTTACGAATACATGTATTCACCCCCAATTATGCTTTCTTCCATTCTATAAAAAGACTCGGGACGCTACAGTTGTGATGAATCAGTTTGAATAGTAATCCCATTCGTGAGGAACACGAGGTCACATCCGCGAGGTGGCGATAGCTTGTCATCTCATCGACACTCTTCTTGCCCTTTCTTTAACAAGATGCCAAATAATACTTCCCATTCCATTTGCAATATATTCTAGTGTGTCTAAAATTGCCTTTATGGGGTACAGGCGGGCAATCAGTTTGAATGCGAATCCACTACGTGGAGTGTGAAGATCCCTCCCTAGGTTGACATCAACTTTCCATCTCATCTTTCCTTCCCCATTGTTTTTCGTTCTGTACACGATGCCGATAAATTCTTCCACATCTAACCCTACCCATGAAGTCAGAGGCTTAGAAGTCTAAGTGTACGATAAGAGGCTCTATTCTCTCCATGGTCAGAACTTATTTTGCAATAGGTCTCTTTGATTTTTTATTTAGTTATCATTGTTATAGGAAGCTTGCCTTGTCCCTCTACCAAAAAGCCAAATTTGAGGCTAATTGACGATTGTGTAGTCATTGGTCATGCCCTCCGTTCCAATTGTCGAAGCTTACACTCCTTCTACAGTCTCTGCAGTTGTCTAATTGCTCGTAAAATAACTCATTGTTTATAACTCTGACTTAAGCAGCATGGTTATTCTGTGGGATGTTCTCTTATTCCTCCTCTGATTGGCTCATTTTCTCGTAGAGTGGTGAAGTGTAGAATTCGAGATCCCTCCTCAAGTCTTGTGTTGGGTCAGACATTTTACGCACCTTGCTGCTATAATTTCCCGGATTGACGTCTTTAGTAGTTCATTCTATGAATTGTTGTCGAAAATCCGATGCATTTTGGCTGTACTAAAGTTTTTGTAGCATTTGCCCTAAGTCTACGCATGCATCCATTTCAGAAGGAACTACAACTATCCACTTTAACAATAGTTTCCTCAATTTCTTCTGCAGTAGTGATGTGCTCTTGCATGAACCTAGCAACACGGCTCTACTGTTGCATATCCATTTATAGATGATTTTCGTTAACATATTTATATTCAATTGTGCTTGTATTCTATTCCCCCATCTAGTAGCGTTCACTTTACGCTTTTCAATGCAACTTATTTGAAACATGCCTGCAGTCCTTATTTTACGAACTGTTGCGCGGTCTAACGATGGCGTCTCCTGTTTGATTAATCTGCAAATTTTATTGGATTTATATAAGCCTGTGCGAATCTCCTATGAAATCAAGGTGTTTGTTCACAATCTTTGTTTGTGATATCACATTTTTACCTTACAACTGCTTCAACTTTTCCATTGGTTAGTGATATTTATGTCGTGAATGGATCCATAAAGAGTAGAGTAAATGTTTACTGCTTTTCATCATGCTTGATTCAACTAGCTCAAAATGTGTACAATCGTGGAGTCAGTTTAAATTCTGAGGGAGACGCCTTCTATTTCTATCCGTTATCCTGTGGAGAAGACTTCTGATGTGGCTTCGATAGATGGGGCTCAAACCTAAGCTCACAGGCCATTGATATCTCAGATTTCGGTTTTTTCTTGAGTTCCGCCTTTGAATGCTATGCCGCTTTCTACTACTGCATTTGATTGGTCACTTTATGTGAATTGGGGAATCTTACTGACCTGCCTTCGATCATCGTCATCGGTTGTGAAAACGTGTGTGATGCAGTTATCCTCTGTTGATGCACTATCTTATTGTCACTTTTTTTAGATTTGTGGGTAGCAATAATAAAGAATCTCGGGAAATTAAATCTCCTAGGCAGTGCTGAAAAGATGGTATTCCATTTGTGAGTGAACTGGACTGATCAATTTGATACGCGGTTTTTAAACAACATAGCACCGGTCTCCATAAGGTTTGGTTTTGACACTGAGAAGATTCCTTTTACCTTCCAATTTGACACCTCACCTCCGATGTCTTTAGTCTGGTGACGTAAAGTCACAAAAGTCATCTCAATTTGAACTTTTCATTTAGGTACAAACGATTTTTGATAAGTTACTTTGGAAACTAAAGTTTAAATACTTCCATTTCAGAAGAATGCGTTATACCAAGTTTACCAAAGAAAAGCTATACAGGCGTAAAGGAACCCATGACAGTGAACTTCTCCGCCATTTATTTATGTGTATTTATGCCTCAATTCATAGCAATACATAATTGAATTCATGTTCCTTTTGGTGACTTAGTTACTCCGAATAGGGTTCGGATGATTGGCGTCTAGTGCTTAACTTTCTCAAAGGCGTAGACCTGTGACATCATTTCTGTACTGAACATGGTCATTGGGTCGTACTTTTCCAAATCGGATGTTATTTCCAGTTTCAAATCAAGTAGTATGCTGTAGCAGTCTCCAGGATTTGCTTGTGTCCACCTATTTGATTTTTGAATTTTAGTCAAATAGGCAAGTATTTTAGGACTACTTGAAGCCTGGCCCTGCGCTGTTATCACTGATCGGCAAAATCCCCAATCCGCGCTCTGGGCGATGTAGTTGGTATCTTCCATGTGGCACAGGTTCTTAAATTTCTTCTCCTGACATTTTGTGGCAAGAATGCGGTATACAGCTTAAGATTCTGTAATTATCGAGGTGCTTGTCTCCATCGACTGTTTTATGTTTCAGGCTATCAAAATATATAATGAAGGGAAGTTTAACGGGTGAGTATAACATTAGCTCAGTACCGCTAACCTTGAACAACAATAGATCTTATAGCTGAAGAGTCACGACTGAAATCGGAACTATCATCTTTGAGTAAGAGGATAGAGGCTCTAGTGCGTCAACGAGATCTGTTGCAAGCGGAATATGAGCAAGTGGTACACCAACTCTCTTTGGCCAGGTTGAACTCTATCAGAACGTCTGGCTTGGTTGCCGAATACTCTGACCAGAGCGTATTTCCTTGGACTTCTGAACTTGAACGTATTCGGCTTGAAATTTTCCGCATTTCTGAATTCCGTCCCCTTCAACTATCCGCTATAAACGCCTTCCTAGACAACCGCGATGTGATCCTTGTCATGCCAACCGGTAAATTGCTTACTGTGCATGTTTAAGTAGCCATAATCGCGATCATATTTGACTAAAAATTTCTAGGCGCTGGTAAAAGCTTAGTCTACCAACTGCCGTCCTTCTTGGAGAGCCCTGAGTACGTTGGCAAGTTTACGCTGGTAATCAGTCCGCTCGTTTCACTGATGACTGACCAGGCGATTGGTTTGCGACGACTAGGCATTCCTGAGGATTCCACGGCCATTCTCGATGCTTCATTATCGCAAGTAGAGCAGCAGAAAGTATTGCATGCCATCGGCGGCGAGAACAGGAGCAAGGTGGCCGAATACGCTTATTAGCTTGTGATTAACTTTAAATAGCGATAGTGTTTCTTAACTAGTTATTTTCCCGCCCTCTCTTTAAGAAAGTCTCTGAAATAGCTGTAGACCGATTTCTGTAAATCCTTTTTCCATCACCGTGGTTACTTTGTTATTAAGGTAGTCTGATATCCTAAACAGGAGTTTTAGTCGAAAAGCTATGGTGTTGTGCTAACTGAGTTTGAACAAATGCTAGTCGTGATCAGGTGGTGGCATTGACGTTTTGATGAGCTGAAAGATACCTGTAGTACACAGTATCACGGCGAAATATGTTGATAGCTAAAGCCATCTTAGTGTGTATCTCTTATGTTTGAAGGTTGTGCCATGCTTTAAAGGAATGAAACGTACTTTGGGGAGTGCTATTTTGTCGAGTCGTTGCATATGATCACGGTTATCTTAGCAAATGAAGATTTGTCATGGCATCCAAAAGTCGTTTTTGAATAGTTATCCTTTTAGCCTCAACAGCTCTTCCGCCTTCAATAGGCAGTACATATCTTTGAAATGCGAGGATCAACCCTAGTAACAGTCCTTGATATTTCTTATCTGGTGAAAATTGGAGGTTCCTGTGGTTTAGTAAATTCCTGAGGAATCATAACTACAGGATCTGAGGGTAGCATCGTCTGACATTTGAATGGCCTTTCAGTTGTTGGTGGGAAGCGGTCTGCGAATTCTCTTTGTAACCCCGGAAAAGTTGAGCAAGTCTAAACGCCTTATGTACCAATTGGAGAGGGCGTACATGCGGGGTAGTTTGGCACGGATTGCGATTGACGAGGTCCACTGTGTAAGTCAGTGGGGCCATGACTTTCGTCCCGACTACAAATTTCTCCACGTTCTCCGGTCCCAGTTTCCGCGTGCACCTATCCTTGGTTTAACTGCTACTGCTTCTGCTGAGGTCATCCTCGATATCCAAAAGATGCTTGGTCTTCAGCAGCGCGACTGTGTTGTCCTTCGATCCTCGTACAACCGACCTAATCTGCGTTATGAGGCGAGTCTTATCATAGCCTTCTATTTTCTCACTTGAGATTGTGGTTTCTTTGCATTTTTGTGGTTAAAGTATTCCAAAGTAGATGACTGTGGATGCCGTAAATGTGAACCTTCCTATAACCAGTCCAGCTCCCCATCCTTTTCCCTTCATCTTTTATTAACTCTGTCCCGATGTGTTCATCCATTTGTGACTACTGTACCTCGTGGGGCACATTGCATAGTTCGTGTCACATTCATCTGCCGTCAAGTGCACTGAGGTGGGCTGGAGCTCATGTGCAGCAGACAACCAACTTAAACTACTTTCTGGTCAGTATCATGTACCGAAATGGATTGCTCGCGCATGGCTGAAAACTTATTTTATCGTCTTTCCGTCTTTCTGAGCACTCAGCTCGCCAAGTCACCCTTTTTTGGTGATGTTTAATTATTTCTGGTATTGAGTTTATTCCATGTTAAGACCAAGCATGGCAAGAAAACCGTCCATAAAGTAGTCTCTTTGTAGCCCTTGAGCTAATAAAGTGACTTTTCAAAACGCTGTTTCCATCTAGTCACGATTTTACTCTTAATTTCGCATCAGACTGCCCGTAATGTTTGAATTTAGAAACAAACAAAGGTAATATTTCGAACACTTCCTTGGCCTTTGACTATTACTGGTTTTGCTCCATAGTATCATTAACTCTCAGGCGTCTCTCACCGTTTGTTTATCCCATTTTTTATCTGTTCTCAACGCACTTTTGTAGTAAATCTGTATTGGGCTCACTTGTTAGGGCATTTTACCGTCTCTGTGTTAATTTACGCATTTGATCTAGTCCTGTCGGACTGCGGAGGAATGCCTCTTTCGAGAAACTACGCTGTTGAATCTTATTGTATGTGCTAGGTACGGTTTCAATCTGGGCCTATCACCTCTTCCTACGGCGCTATCTGCGAATTAATACGTTCCGAATTTTCAGGACAATCGGGTATGTGTTCCTCTCTATAACGTCTACGTAAATCTCACTTGCCACGCATTATACTTGCCATTTTCGCACAGCTCCCACGATAAGCCATTACTTACCTTTTATTCAACGTTTCGTCAGGTATTATATACTGCTTATCCCAGAAAGACACAGAAAGCCTCTCGACTTTTCTCAATGGAGAAGGCATCACCGCCGCATTTTACCACGCTAACGTTGAGCCCTCTCAACGCGAGAACGACCACATGACTTGGCTAGATGGAGGAATCCAGGTTTGCATATTTAGCTAATCGTCTCGTATTTTTCTCAATTTTTTGAGGCTATGGCAATTGAGTAATTAACGAGAAGTACCGCCCACAATCTGTTCCCTTAAAGATCTAAAGCTAACATAGGGTTCGACTCAACATAATGAGGTCACTTCAAATTAAATCATTCCTAGTATTAACATGGACAATTTTTTTGTGTTTACTTCGACGTGATGATCCACTTTTTTCTCAGTCCATGTCTGTAAAACGTATCTACTTTTGAACCTGTGATTGACTTTCGGGACTAACTTCACCAGCACGAATAAGAAGACCTTCTCGACATGTATTTTTTCACGAAGACGTCCTGATGTTTTTACTAAGTGATGTTGTGGTTCTTTGTCATTTCCTCTTATTGAACTTATTTCTCCTCCCCACTGCATGACCTGCGGCGAGTACTATAACAGCCTTACAGAACAAGAGGAGCGACAAATATGTGAGCCTAGTTTTCAAAATAGACAGTCTGCAATTCATTGGCCTTAGTATTTTTTCTGGGAATGACTTATACTTGCTCATCCACTCGATTCTTTACTGATTGGTGCGGCAATGTTTGTGATAGCCACTTCACTTTTGGTGTGTGACTGCCTGCCTATAGTTACCACTTCTTTTTAATATTAGTAACTTCTTTGCGTTTGCGAAATTCATTTTTACAGTTATTGAATTTGGATAGACTAGCCTTTAATTATCTGCTCTTTTTAATTGCTTTTAGTCCATTGATCATGGGGAAATGTGGAAATTCGGTGTAACCTACTAGGGTCATCTACGCAAACCACTTAATTGTTTCTTGAACATTAAGTTATGCAGTGTTGTGGAAGTTGACTAAACTCCTATGAGCAGAAGTAGTTTTGAATAGTCTTTTGTGATAGTAAGGATTGTTTGGTACAGAGACGATCAGCGGGACTTGCATTGTAGGTGATGGTGGCTACGGTGGCCTTTGGCATGGGCATTAACAAACCAAACGTACGTTTCGTGTTACACTTGTCTCCAAGTAAGAGTGTGGAGAACTACTATCAGGAGTCAGGCCGCGCAGGCCGCGACGGTGCACCGAGCCGAGTGGTGCTGTTGTGGCGCCTAACAGATCTCTTTCGTTTGGCCACCATGGTCTACGCAGAGCAGACAGGTCTGCGCAAACTTCTTCAAATGATCGCCTACGTTGTGGAGACGCAGCGCTGTCGACGCCGCCTTATCAACGAGGCCCTTGAAGGTACTGATTGGTGCTCTGACCACTGCGAACTCTCGCCCTGTGACATTTGTTCGAACTCCTCTCTCTCCGCTACTTCTGTTGCCCGTAAGTCACCCCCATTAATTCTCATTGGAATCTCACTGTCTCTATTTCGGCTAATTTTAAAGTTAAAGTAATCTGTGCTAAATTGAATGTGTAAATGATGACTGTAATTCAGTTTTCTTTCCAAAACTTGTGCTCCGGCTTAAGCTTTTGTAGATCGTGATCTTTAGAGGTCATGAAGCGCTCGATTGAATACTTCGTTGCTAGCCATTTTAGATGCTTGCTAAAATTTATTCACCGACACTTGTGTGAAGCGTATGACTAAACTGGCTTCGGGATGCGTTTATGCAAGGGATTAAGCATTTACTTTCACATTTGAAGGTTATCTTCAGCAAATCGCGATCTTCTTGATCCTAATAACTTTTAAGTTCGGGTAATTTTGCTTTTATTGCTACACGTAATTTTGGTTACCAATTTTATTGCTTACACATTTCTTACAATGGAACGTATTAGCAGTCAAAATGAGTTAAAGCGCGTAGGACCTAGGACTACTATTAAGTAAGCAGCAAATTGTACATTTGTGCAAGGGTTCGTTTGTTTGAATCAAGCTGAAATTGATGCGACTGGAGTTATCAGTCGGATGCAGGAGATTCTCGAGGATGTCCAGTCTAAGTCGCAGCGTCTGACGGGGGCCAAGTTGGTGGACCTCTTGGTGAAGGATGCAGATGTGGCCAATGCACTGGCTGAGGCATTGGTTGCGTGCCTGAGTCGTAGGCAACTGATGAGTGTCAGCGAATATTTGGTGGCCTGGTGTCTTTGCCACGAGGTAATCACACTTGATTTCCACTTCACGCCCTACTCTACCATCGCGTACGTCGTCCCCTCAGGTGCCTCCCTTCCTCAGTCTGCGAAGATCCACCTTCCTATTGACATTTTGGCCCACAAAGTGGTGCCAAGATCGTGTCGAAAACGCTCTGCCCCTGCTGGTGTTGAGCTTGACTTCGATTAACACTCTACATGATCATGTGTGTATAAAGTTTTTTGCACTCACTTCCTCCCTACTCAACCGATGGAAAGTCTGCCTGGCGGCTGCAAGTTGATCGTTAAAGTCCGACTGAGTTGCTTAGTGGCCTTTGCGGTACTTCTGATGGGCGGTAAAGAGAAGGATAATGCAGTTGTATTGTTTATTTAAACTGTTGGGCTACATTTAATCTCTATGTGTCCTTGACTTTTCCAAGTGAATAGGTCAACTTGGATTTTATCTTTAAATGTAAAACGGTATTGTCAATTTATTCGATCTCAAATATTTTGAATGTAGCCGTACAACGATGCAGTCACCAGCATGCAATCTGGCAGGCCTGAGTTGATGCTTAAGATTGAAAGTGAAAGTCTAATTAAATGTTTGTAACACCACTCATTTGTTCCGGATCAGGAGACTCCCCTACGCATATTAACGATTTACTAAGCTCTGCTTAGTTTTGCCACCGTCATCTCCACCACGGATTGTTGAGTGCCACGTCCTTCAGCATAGCGAGGGTCCATATTTGAAGCAGTCTAAAAATTCTCATGCAATTTCATGGATTACTGTTTGTCTGTCAGTCTACTCCTGATTCGAACAGTTAACTCTCGAAAATTATGCTAAAAAAGCGTACCCACCTTTAATAATTGTAGTGCTTTACTGGTGAGTAATGTTACTGGTGAGTAACATACATGGGTAACTAGTGTATTGAATGCATGTTACATAGAAAACGAGATTAGACTGAAACTCTGTTCTCGCTGGTGGTTTTGGTGGGTGGCTGTGCACGCAATTAATCATGTTTAAGAATGGCAACCAATGTCCAAACCTCTGAAGCAGCACACCACTTTTATGCATTAGCACGGAGACAAAGTCGCTTTCAAATATCTCAACACAAGTATGTAGGTTGCAAAATAACAAAAATGTCTGCATCAAATAACGTCCTTAGATAGGTTGATAAGGACAGGAGACTGAATAAATCACCAGGGCATCCTTTTCAAGCAAAAATCCACATTCGCCGTGTCGTCAACGTCGGATAGTGTGCTGCTTACGCATCCTACGTTCCAGAGGCTTTTGCTTCCAAACAGCCAGCCTTAATTACAGCCTGTCCTTTTCCACTTTATGATCACTTATCCGTACCCTGATGGCCACTCTTGCAGTCTCCAGCCGAGTCACACAGTTCAGTATAGCGGTTAAGTTTTCATGCTTAAACTCTTAGGCTGAAGTTTCCCTGTAAATTCTAAATTATTTTTGTCACTTGTAGAAGAAACTTGACTTTTGAGCTTCCTTGCAATCAAGTTCATCCATTTGACATTTTAATAACCATATCATAAGCCATTATTCCTATTATTGGCCAAAATAAAACATAATCATTGCTTCATTTCTTCGTCCGGTTCACTGAATAGAGACTATCGAGCCATATATCATAAATTGCGCAAGATAAAGTGGGTTTTATTGTCCCAGAGGGGCATCTCTTACGCCTACTTTGTAAACGCAATAGTCGGGTACACTGCAGTTTTATCGCAGATTGGTCCAGTATATTTTGCAATCACAATGGTAAATTTATTTTGCGGACTGCTTGTACTCCCTCCTTTGAGGAGATCGAGTAGTTCGTAGTGTGCAATTGGTGGTTGCGTCCTCACTACTACACTGCGAGCTGTTGACGGGAGAAGTGCACGGGTTTCCACACACACCGTCCATATCTCGACATTGTCGCTTCTCCGAATCTAGGGTCCTGGTGTTCAAAGTTAAGTCCGCCCGCTCGCCTTGTATGTCAGCAGTATGTGGTGTTCTACAGTTCTGAAACAAAGTCAATGACAGATCAAGCTATAAATAGTGGATTAAGGTGAAACCACCGCAGCTGTTTTCTTGTTCTAGTGCGTGATCATTTTTAAAACATATGTCCCAACGATCTTGTTTCGTTTTTTGTTCCTTATTACTTTTTCGAATCTTTCAAAAAGTGGAGACACGGAGCACTTATTTTTCTTACAGGCAAAACAATCGAAGTTACCGAAATGGGGAAGCAGCTTACGCATGCATCATAGCAAAGATGTGCCTAAATGGAACCATTTTCCAAGGGCTCGAAACAAAGCAGATCTTTCTTATTTGATTTGAGTTTAATGAAACATTTCTTATAACAGAACAGTGCCATTTGATTTAAACACAAATGTCTAATTTTGACCTAACAGTGAAACATTCGCACACGATGTCGCATGCTCTGCTCGAGTATTATGCCTTATCGTAAATTCAGGGGATTTTCGAGGGCTACAGTAACGCTACTTGTAGAAACTTTAAACCTGTCATCAGAATGTCCGTCGGGTAGGATCGAATCTCCAAAAATTCCAATCAGAGAAATAGTTTATGAGGAGTTAAAGTGTAATTGGCATGGATGTTGACGATCTTGGATAAGTTTGTCACTTTATCTACGCGCACATCATTTTGATTCTTGAAATTGCTGTCACAGGGACAATGGAAAATGGGGCAACTAGAGTCGAAATTAGCGAAGTTTTCTACTTTTGACACAGCATCGTGTCGAGGTGATAAAAAGCGTTGTTGAAATGTAGGCTGCAGCAGGAAAGTACTGGCGAAGCCTGTATTTGCGTATACTGATCTGAGAGGAAACGTGCTACTCAACTTAGGAGGAAACAAGTGTCCCAAATGGACATTTTTTCTAATCAAGGGAACCATGTGTGCACTGCTTTACCATCCAACGTGGGCAATTTGCAAGAAAAATAGGTGCTTTCAAGACTTACTGGGTGCTAGTGCCTTACCTTGAAGCCATAAGATCATGCGCATAAATCCAAAGGGGCACGTAGCAACTGAATGCCAAGGAGATGCTGGAATTTCTGGTGGTCGTGTAAGCAAATTTTAGCTTGTTGATTGGGAATGAAAAGCAAGGGGCCGCCTGCTGTCATGGTTACAAGCCCACTAAGTGCTAAGCTTGGTAACACCTCCTGAAGCCACCGCAATACCGCAAAACGGTGGTGATAGGTGAGTAGCTTTAAGGAAATGATGGAATCTTGGCCCCTTAAGTTCTGAGAGATTAAAACATTGCCGCAAAGTGAATTTGCAATGGTAGAATCGACCTTTATTCAATTTAGAAGTATTCATTCCTCAAGAGCAAAGATGATAGTGATAAATCTACCAAGATACGAGAGCTATCGCTAGCTAGATTTATTTGAGTGCTTCCAAAATCTCATCAGGAATCTTAATAAAGCCTATTTAACCGTAAAGTTTGGGTCCTCATTTAAAAGGAGAATCTGAAGCTATTATTATTTGGGAAAAAACAATAGGCGCCGGTGACATTTAATTCAAATTTATTGACTGTTCTTTGCTTTTGTAGTAGAAGACACTTTCCTTAAAGTGGGAGCCAATGCTTTTGTTAAGGCTAATAGCGTAGACGATCAGGGTAAAGACGAGCTTTTGATTTACTGGGCGTTAAATTAAAGCAAAACTTTAAGACGACAACCAAGCTGGTCAACTTTGTGAAGTTAAGCTAGCTTTCTTGAAAGTAAACCAAGAGAAATATGTTTCTAAAATGTGTCATTCATTTGCGATTGCGAGCACAAGTATCATAGTTATATCCGCCAGTGGATGATTAGTAAGCTCAGCAAAGTCAAGATTAATTGGTCTATTTAAATATGTGTGTCAGTGCAGTAGAGATTTCTCGATTCGCCCACATCCTCAGTACAGACATCTCCGCCTTCGGAGAACCCCTCTTGAGGGCTTGAATTATCGTAGCTGACAAAAAATAACTAACTTTAAATCATTCCAAAGACGTCTGAACTGTTTTATAACAAGGATAGAAACACCACCAGTATGGCAAACATAACAGCAGGGTTCATCTGCATTGATTCCTTTTAGTGGTAACTAGGACAGTAGAGCCTAAAGAAAATCCCATCAACCTCGATGGATAGGAGAGATCCGCGTTTAGCATGGAGCCTTGAATTAGCTTGCAAGCAAACTTTAGTGAAAAATTTAGCTTCTGAGCTGTTTTGATGGATAGCATGCATTTTTCTTAGCGTACACTTAAAGGTGCATTTAAAGGCGTAAAATAACCAGAGAAGAGACACCAAATGCTCTGGAAGACAGGCAATATTACCTACATAAGTTTATAACGAATCAAATAAGCTTTGATGGGATGCGAGTTCCGTTTTAATTCACCATTTAGGTTAAAGGCGTTCACGGAACGCTAAAATCCCGTGGCCGAAGGGGCATCAAAAATTGTGGAGGTAAATGCGAGTTCAAGCGCAAATGTCCTACACTGAATCACACTACCAACTCCATGAGTATTAATAATAGGTGTACTCTTACCAGACGGTTTCTTGTTCAAATATTTTGAGGTCTAAAAAGGATTTATTTATGCACTGTGTAATACGCGAATCGAACACATACATTAATACGAGATATTTCATTCTTTCAATTTAACACTTATGAGTTTGAACCTGAAATCGAAACAAAGCTATGAAAATTGGCAACGTTAAAATATCCACTGTAAAACCCAGATTAAGGGAGACTTAACGGAGTTCACAGAACCCTTTAAAAATGCGTACAATCCTTGTTTATACAAATAGCAAAATACCAGATCAGTTCGATTTGCTTGTTCAATGGAATGCCACTATAATAGTTAACCAGCACAAAACGTTAACCATCAATAAGAAGGTTAGAGCCATTGCTCTGAAGCATTTATTTGTCTGGATATTACAACAGTCCTAGGACACTAGTAAAATGAAATGGTGAAATGCGATAAGTTTCAAGAGACTGGTATCGCAATGCGTTAGCTGATAGCCAGCGCTATAGAGATTCAAGTTGGGCATTTTAAAAGTGGTCATATTCTTAAAAAGTCGGCATTAGGAGATGCTAACTTTGACATGTGGGCGGCGTTCCCAGATGCGAACGCCACGAAGCCCTCCCAAATCCGACCAATTAGAAACCCAGGTTCACCAGCCTCGTGCGCGTCGATCGAATGATCCATCCTCCAATCGCGGGGATGGTGCTTCCTGTCCGACGTCGATTGGCTCTCTTTCAGCTTGCTAATTACCGTTTTATGGGTTTTCAATCAGTTTGTGGAAGGTAAGCATCGCAATTCGATCTTTTTATAGGAGCGGTTTCCTCAAATCGCAAAATACACCTTGCCGCTCTGCAGTCCGCTAAAATGGATGACATGTAAGTTACATACTTAAACTTGTTTTCCTGTCATTGAAAACACAACGATCGAAAGCAGTTAAGGAAGGCAGCGACATACTATAGCCGCTCATTTCGTTCTCATCAGTATAAATTAGGGTTTCGTGTTTTCTACGCAGCGACGTGCTTTACTTCATGGTAGATGGCAAAAATGCAAAATTAATGCCCGAAATTAACCAAGGATTCAATTAAAATCAATACGAAATTTATAAAATAATTCAGTGTTCATAGAGTGTTGCGATCGACCGCCAACCAAAAGGCTTTATTCTTAAAAGACTCTTTCCCTCGAAAATTGGCTATCCAGACCAATGCTTGCGGCGGAAGGAGTTCAGTAACTTAAGTGCATACAACAGATTTTTGACAATTCAGATCAAAGTAGATTATGGGTGAAGTCCGGATAGTTCCTGGAACCCACTGTCTAATTTGATTTCACACGGTTGGTAAATCAGAACTTGGTGGTTCTCATTTTCAGAAGTTTCGGAGTTACCGAGTTTGGATCGATTTCTTTTCAGTACAGCCCATAAGAACTAAAAGTTGAGAACTGCATAATTAATTTCGCAACTTTATTTGTTTCTTATTTGCCGTTTACCTATTAATTCGAAGTTTGACACTGTTAATAGCTGCTAAAATAGAGTTAGTTTCACATTTCATTAAATGAAGCATCGGCATTACTTTATATAAATAACACTCATGTGATCGGATTAAGTACAGTTATATAATAATGATCCTTTAATTGTTCTACCTTTAAAATTGAGAATTCTGACCTACAACTTTGTTTGTACTACTCGCGGCACTAATTAATTGAGCTCAAGCTTAACATCAACCTTGCCGTATCCAATTAGAATCGCCGAAATCAACCAGCGCGGAAAAGAGTACGAGGAAGGATATGTTGGCTCAGACGAAGAAGAAGAGATGCCGCAGGCGGAGCGTGATCTCGCTGAGGATGCGCAGTGGAAAATTTTTCAGAAGAATACCTTTACTCGTTGGGCAAATGAACACCTAAAACAAGCCAAAACATCGGTTGATGATATACAAACGGACTTTTCCGATGGCATTAAGCTTATTCGTTTGGTTGAAGTATTATCTGGGAAAAAATTTGCCCACGTTAATAAAAGACCCACATTTCGGACGCAAAAATTGGAGAATGTAACTATGGTTCTCAAATTTCTGGAAGAGGACGAGGGCTTGAAATTGGTCAACATTGGTAATCGCTCTCATTCTTTTTAAGATTGTGCCTAATAGATAGTACTGATATCGTCGATTCCCGCTTAAAACTTATTCTTGGACTCATTTGGACTCTTATTTTGCATTACTCTATTTCAATGCCAATGTGGGAAGGTGAAGAAGAACTGCCCCAGGTAACGTCTTACGTGACTTCTTTCTTATTTTTGCGACATCTACTTTACCTATTGTTTCTTCTAATCAAGTTTCCAGAAGAGGAAGTAAGCTAACGCACTTAATGGACCACTACTGATTATGCTTGGCACGGGTTTTCGCCTTTCCGTTATTTCATTCCACTGCCTTTTATTTACAGGATCCAAAGGGCAAAGGCCCTACTCCCAAGCAACGTATCCTTGCTTGGGCAAACTCGAAAATGCCCGATCGTCCTGTCAAGAATTTGACAACCGATTGGAACAGTGGTGTAGCAATAGGAGCACTTGTTGACGCATGCGCTCCCGGTCTTTGTCCAGATTGGGATACTTGGAGTCCAAGAAATCCACTGCAAAATGCGACTGAAGCCATGGTTGCCGCACAGGAATGGCTTGATGTGCCTCTTCTTATCCGTCCAGAAGAAATGATTGATCCCAAAGTGGACGAAAAGGCAATGATGACCTATCTTAGCCAGTTTCCAAATGCTAAGTTGAAGGAAGGCGCCCCGCTCCGCCCCAAAATCAATCCTGCTCGTGTTAGAGCATACGGACCTGGTACGCATTTAAGTTCATTACTGGACTCAATCGCTGTCGGTTTCATCAATATTTCTTTGTCTTTTACAAATAACTACAGTGTTATTCACAATGCGTGGGGTAATGTTTATGATAGCTTTAGTGTGGCTAAAGTTTCGAGTTTAAGCTCATCCTTGGGTTATCAACTCTTTTTAATATAATGTCCCTATTAATATTGTGTACCCGTGCAGGATCCTCTTTCTTTACAATGAAACAAAGAAATGCGACTTGGAAGAACAGGAAATATTTTTTATCTTAAAGGAATTCCATTGCCGCGTATATATTGACTAATCAAATCTTCGAAGTAGATTAAATTCTTTTGAAGGCTTCAACCCATCCAAATTATTACTACCTTACTAAAATAATTTTTTGTCACCATGTCAAAACAGAATGCTTGACATCCTGGTAACGCGATCTCCTTGCCGGCTATGTGGTTATATGCAGATACTTTATCTAATCCATATTTTCCTCATAAAAATTATCCGAAGTGATAATTTACTTCACTTTGGTACCAAGGCCTTGAGGAGACTGGAAACACTGTTAATTCTATCGCTCGTTTCACGGTGGACACTTTTGCTGCCGGTCGTGCTGACCTCGAAGTCATTATTCTCACCGCTGGAGGCGCTACTATCCCCGTAAGTGTTATTATCAGGTCGTCAGAGTTCTAAGTCACAAGCAATCTAATTTGCTGCATCATAAGATTTTTTTCTACGAGGCTCTTTTAATTTTTAGCGAATCATTTCAATTACTAGGGGAACTATTGTGTTCATTATCGTAACATGACATTTTCTTGGAATTACAAAGAAGCTTGGGATATTAGTCCTCCCGTCGACCTTTGACACGAAAGCTAAACAATTTGAAGTTTTAACATCCTGAGAATTCATGTTCCTGGTTTATGCATAGCTCTACTTCTCAACTTAATATGATTTCTCAACGTTTAAGCTAGCTTTCACGCTGGCAAGGACTTCGAGTACATTCTCGATATTTCGTTTAGTTTACTTTGAATAGCCGTTACATTTGGACTTAAAGTAATTGTCGTCGTGTGTATCACGGCAATTTCTCATACACCTGAGTCCATTTGGTGCTTAATGTTTAAAGGTATGCAATTTCAGTGTGAAGTCGTCAAAAACGAAGACCGCAACCTCACCTACTCGTGCAGTTACGTGCCTAAAAATGAGGGACCGTACCGCATAATCATTAAATATGCCGGAAAGGAAATTCCTAATTCGCCGTTTCTTGTCAACGTTGAGGGAGCACCAGGTGATCCGAGAAAGGTCACAGTCTCCGGTCCTGGAATTGAGGAGAACGGTGGCAACTGCGTTGGTAGACGGACTTTCTTCAACGCTTTTACCAAAAGTACTCATTACTTGCTTAAACTGGAATACTTTACATTCAGTGCTTCTTTAACTTCGTTCGTTTTTTGTTGCAGATGCTGGCGCTGGTCTCATTTCTTGTGATGTCGTTGATCCGAATGGTAGGAGGGACACGATTAAGCCGCGCATCACCCATCCTGATGAAAATGGTCCTTTTCTCATTGAATACACGCCCAAGATAGAAGGGCCACACAAAGTTGAAGTCATGTTTGTCGGTCAACCCATTCCCAATTCACCTTTCCCTGTCAACGTCGGACCTCGTAAGTTCAATGTTCCGAAGGAATGAGATTTGATTATCTTGTTTTCTTATATTGCCTACTTCTTTATGACCATTATTAGGTGAATCTGCAAAAGGCAAGTTTTTAAGACTGAACCTGCACGATGACTTTTTAACGCGTTCTCCTTTCCTTTCTTAAGTGATGTCTAAAAACACCGTTACTGCAGAATCTGGTAGTCGTAGTAAATGTCTCCAAATGCATTCATATTTAATCAAAATCATCCTAAACTTTTGTCACTATGGAGCTAATTATTATGGACTGTCAACGCCGTTGCTACTGCTGCGAAAATGCATGGTTGCTTCAGTAAGCATGGAACAATCTCGAAGTGGTTACGTTTAGACGGCCTTCTTTTCACTGATGATATAGCGATGGCACTAGCAAACCTTCGAACAGCTGAAATGTTAAAAGCTCAACGACCAGCCGTAGAGGAATCTAAGCCGAGTGGTTCCGGAGTCAAGTTACCATCAGTTCCTACAGTGCCCCCGAACCAGGTCCCTGGCCCAAAGGCGGGCCTGGCAGCCGCAACGTTTAGCCCTCCTGAAGGCACAGCTCCGCCAGGTCGTAAACCTTTGAAACCAGAGACCGTTGAGCCACAAGCTACGTCCCCAGGACAGACCACGAAACCTCCATCCAATGCACCCGCAGGCATCGCAGGTGACCTGCATGCGTCGGCCACAAATGAATTTGGGAATGATAGAATTTGTGAATGCACAATCATTGCAGCTTGAGTTCATAATAACTTTTATTGCGCTTTTTCTAAGCATGCAATCCAAGTCTGGTCTACGCCACTGGTCGGGGTGTTCAAGAAAAGGGCATTCGTGTTAATGATGTGGCCGTCTTCCAAGTGCACACTGAACGCGCTGGTGGGCCGGCAGAGTTATTTGTGGATCTCAAGCGTCCGGGTGATTCCTCATTTGTTGTGTCTACGTTCAAATTCTTTTTCAGCGAAAATGACACGATGCTTATGGTATTGCATTTGTCCTTTACAGATGGCCAAGTTGAACCTGTCAAGATTGTGAGGGTATCTGAGCACTTGTACACCTGCTCGTACGTACCTCAGCGCCCCGGGCAATACACACTCATTGTTCAATATGGCGGTGAGCATATTCGTTGCTCGCCCTTTAAGGTAGGATTTGTGTATCTCGAACCCCTTGTCATAAATTGCAGTGCTGAGATCAAGAATAATTAATTTTTAACCCATAGATCATTGTGGGGCCGTATAAACAATCAAAGGTTCGCGCTTTTGGTCCTGGTTTGTCAAAAGGAATAACTAAAACACCAAATTTGTTTACGGTTGTATCCAATGACGAACTGGGAGCACTTGGTATGCATAGCATTGTCATATTTTTTTCATCCTTTCCTCTATTGCAACAGTTCATTATTCCTCAACTCACAAAATTCAATTTGCAATATGTTAGTGCGAATAGAAGAGGTCCATGAATCTTTGTAGAGTTCTGTACTTTCGTGTTTATATCATGTAAACTTCCAATGGCTTTTGTTATGATTAAGTCGTTGAATCTATAACTTTATTGGTACTACAGGTTTTCTGATTGAGGGACCAAGTTCCGCAACCATAAAGTGCGTAGACAATGGCGACACTTCGGCTGAAGTTGCCTATGAGGTAGACCTTCCTGGCGAGTATGCAATCCATGTAACTTGTGACGATGAGGATATTCAAGGGTCTCCATTTATGGCGATGGTAGATGCTCCTTCTGGCATTGACGTTAGCCGAGTAGGTGTTTTCTCTCTTATTTTCTCCTTGATACTGAAACATTTGCCAAAATCAACTGCGCTATTAGGGTTTGTAATTGGTCTGCTTTGTGCTTTGATGGTTTTCAAGCCTGCACTTCGGTAATAGTTGATTACGAAGTCTACTTGGCAAAGGAAAAGGGGTTTTACTCGTTTTATTTTGATTCTACCAGATCGAAAAGCAAGGCAAATTTAGACGCTCAAGTGCAACCCATAAATTAAATGTAAAAATCGTCTCCCAGCCAAATTTAACTATTACCTTTTATGATTCCAGATAAATGTATTTGGAAAGGGTATAAGCCAAACTCCTGGCGACGTTATAAAGGGTATGCCGACTGATTTCACTATTGACCTCACAAACGTGATGTCTTCTGTTACGCAAATCGCCCAAAAGAAGAAATTGACGCCAAAGGATTTGCTCTTTGTGGAATGCCACGACTCTCTAGGCGAAATCGTTGCAGTCGAAGTCATTGAAACTTCTGTTGGTAAATTCAACATCAAATATACACCAAAAAACATTGGTGTCATTACCGTTCATATGGCTATTGATGGTGAATGTCTTAAGCAGTCTGGAACTCGGGTAGGTGTCAGAATAAAATTATTGGCTCCTACGCAAAAATGGAAATGTTTATAGCACTTATTTTCTCTAGGTTCCAGTTGGGCTTGATGCTGCTGTTGGTGGGATCAAACTCTCTGGGCCTGGACTAGAATCAGCAAAAGTCAAAACGCCCACCTACTTCACTATGGATCTCACAAACATCCCCCAACCTGCCAACAGGAAAAGCGTCATCTCAGAGACAGTTTTTCACATCACAGAAGAAGATGGTGTTCCAATCATTCCAAGAGTTATCGATAATCAAGATGGAACATACCGGATCGAATACGTACCCCCAGAAAAATCTACTGCCCTTGGCATTTCAGTGCTTGTGGCCGGCAGCCAAATCGCTCAGAGCCCATACGTTGTGCCTGTCAATCCCGCTTTCGACGTTTCAAAACTGAAGGTTGCTGGTCTGGATAGCAGTAAGTTTTACCATAGAATGTACAATTTGTCACCATTTACTTTTTACAAATGCTACGGCTTCACTGTCCGTCTACATTCAGAAGTTATAGCTAATGAACCACAGCATTTCAATATTGAAACTTCCGACGCCACCCCAATTGACGGAATCCCAACCGTACTAATCAAGTTGAGAGGTTCTCCGAAAACTATTCCAACATCGGTTAAGAAGGCTGCTCATGGCTTTGATGTTGCCTACACTCTACCACAACCCGGCGAATATACTGTTCAAGTTGCTTTGAATAAATACCCTGTAGCTGGTCCTTTTAACGTGGAGGCAGTTCCTGCCTCCCAAAATGTACCACAGAAAGGAAGTCAACCCGCAACCGTTGGCTCACCACCTACACTTCCAGGTCAGCCACTCGTACCTCTGGTTGCTGCTCATAACGCCGCGTTGTTGAAGTCAGGCGTTTTTAAAGAGCCAATCCCACTCCACACTGGTACCATCGCTCCCATGCAGATTGTTTCGCCTCAAATATTGACGCCTGTAAAGCGCTCTGCTTCGACGGGACCATTACAGGCACCAATTCAGCCGAAAATAGCCAGGCCCAATGATAGCGTGGGAGCTGCAGTTGTACCGATTCAAATGGGATCACCTCAGCAACCGCAAACTCTTCAGCCTTCTGATGCCCATAAGCAGAGGCCAGATGGAGAGACTCCTGGGGTCCAAATAATGCCATCAGTGGCGGGTCAACTAGCCAGACAGCCATTAAGACCTGACGAACAACATATGCCACCTGAAGCACAACGCTCTGGACCAGGTCAGACAACCGGGCCAGATCAAGTACCTAAACGAGCTTCTCAACCAGTAGGCGTTACTCAAGCCATGCAGCCTAATCTGCAAAAAGGATATTATCAAGTAGATCCGCTTCTTGCCGGACCGGGAGAGTATAGGACACCACGACCGTCCATTTTACCACAAGAAAAGGTATTCAGCATGCACGAGGATCTCTGAGGAAAGGCATGCTGAATCTGAGTTTTGTGCATTACCCACCTAGTTGCAGCATTGTCATTGCATGAAGTAGTCTATTAATCGAACTTACTGACGAAATCAACATCGTATTTCATTAACAGGAGGTGGTTGTTCAAAACAGCAGGTGGCCACAGTCCAGTTCCGAAGAACCCGCTGGTAAAGTCACAGCTTACGGACCTGGACTTGAGAAGGCTATGGCCACCATACCTGCAGAATTTACGGTCGACAGTACCAAATCTACACCCAGTCCGCTTAGCGTCATTATCGAAGGTCCGCAGCAGTCCACAGTGAACTGCACAGACAACGGGAACCAGACATGCGGAATCACCTACGTGCCCCCGGTTCCGGGCGTGTACACCATTAATGTGCTTCATAATGGAAAAAAACATATTCAAGGCAGTCCTTTTATGGTTCAGGTGTATCCTGTTGGAAAGATGGATCTTAATGTTGATAAAATCAAGGCTTATGGACCTGGTCTGCAGCCAAAGGGTTCGTC
>UYWX01020523.1:6013-23374 GCA_900622495.1 Hydatigera taeniaeformis | reverse complement strand
TTGCATGCGAACCTACTCTTGTTTCCGTTAGTTTCACTAATTATACTTACCATTTTAGGTGTTTTCAAAGACTGCCTCCTAAAGTTCATTGTTGATGCGAGGGAAATTGATACAGTCGGACAGGAGCTCGTTTCAGCTATCATCAAGGACCCTGATGGACGACGCTCTGCTTCAAATGTTGTCAATCGGCACGATGGAACTTACCTAGTAACTTATTCAGCTACAATGGAGGGTAAACACACGCATTTTATTTGGTTATTAGCCAGACTTTCGTGCTATCCATTTTCGAAAACAAGGGAACTACTTCATTTCATCAAATTTCGTCTTTGGAAAGTTTTACAAAGTTATGTAACAAATTTGGCGGATATCATCATTTCATGCACCGATTGGCTATTTTGTTCAAAATTTCTTACACCATTCACTTGACCCTCTGCAAAATCCCAAAGGGCCTCACGCGATTGAAGTTACCTATGGAGGGGTGCAGATTCCCGGCAGTCCCTTCTTAGTGGACGTCTCGGCAGGATTTGATGCGTCACGCGTCCGAGCCTACGGTCCGGGCTTGGAACCCTCGGGTCCCCATCTAATGCCTAATCTGAAGACCGAATTCACTGTCGACATGAGCGGTGCTGGAAAGGGAGGCCTCGGACTCTCGATTGAGGGTCCTGCTGACGCTGCGATCAATTGCATTGACAACAAGGACGGCACCTGTACTGTAGAATACACACCCACCATGGCCGGTACTTATGACATTCATCTGAAATTTGGTGGGGTTGAAATCCCAAGTACGTTCTTCGATAATGTAGTTGTTTTGTCTTTATGGAAATTCCTATGTGTTTGTGTCGTACCTGTTCAGGTGCTTGAGTGATGGCTCAGATGCGTAAGTCGAAAATTAAATCATAAAACTAGTTCCAGAATCTCAGTCTTAATCTCTGTATCAAAAAGGCTTAATAAAGGTGTGAAAAAAGATTACCGCGTTTAAGTAACTTGATAGAAGGGAAGTCGTTACATCACCAAAGCCATATCCTTTATTAATCGGCCCCATTTTGCCTGTAGTACCACAATGCGGACTGTTTAAAGAATTTCACTTTAACCAAATTGATTAAGAGTCATGGCATTCCCCTTTTTAAGTAAGATCGTGCCTAAAATGTTTTTCTGAGCAACCTTAGGCGTTGAATTTGGGTAGAACGTTGACTCTTCCCTTATGCTTTGACCGCATTGCTTCTTTGAGACTGACATGCGTTGCATTGATAATGAAGGCTCTGTGTGCGCTCATGCATATGTCAGCCTCTCTGAGCGTGCGCAGACACAGGAGCAAATTGGTTCCACACAAATGAATTGCATGCTGCACACGATGGTGGGTCGATTCCGGGCCTCAGTGAATCACGGCGCCACATTCGTCACCCGTGAGTGGGTGCACGCGAGGGCGTTGTGTACGTACACACCGGCTCATGGGTCCTGCCAAATGCATCATGCACCATAGGTGTCTTCTGCCATCTGCCCCCTTCATTAATTCAGCGCCTTGACTTGCCTTTCTGCTCCGTTACTCAATCTCATTATCATGCATCTACCTATGCCGTCAAGCTAACCCCTTACAAATCGCCAACCATAATATTGTAGTTGTTATGAGTATAGCGTGGCTCCTCGAGATTTATCGGGAGACGAAGTAAGGCATAGTTTTAGGATAGCATGTACATTATTAAGCATACGATAGGACTTGAGGTCTAATGGCATGACCCAGAGGCTCTCACAATCTGCGAAGGTGAAATGGCTGCAACAGAAAGTGATCCTTTATCAAAGGTTGCATTTAAATCCACGAAATGCAACGAATTTAGCTTCGATGTTTGCATCCATTCCTAAGCTAGAATGCCGGATTTCTTAGTTGTAGTGTTTCATTCAATTCAATGAAATTTGCTTTCATGTTTTTTTCAAACTCAGTGAGTCCGTTTCATGTGAGAATCCAAGGTAACGCGGATGTCAGTAAGGTGCGTTGTTACGGCCATGGACTGGAACCGAACAAAGTTCGCGCCTCCGTTCCGGCGACGTTCGTTGCTGACACAAGTCTGGCCAACAATGCTCCGATAGAGGTATTTTTGTGCTTGCTTTTAGCACAACTCTGCCAAAACTTTTGCGCACTCTGTCTTGAAACGGGGTTGAATTTGGCTGTGTTAGTCATACTTGGGTCTGGAAGTTACACTCCTGAAAACTGGGCAAAACGTTGCTAATGTGCTATTTAGTAATGCGCAAAATTAGGCGCTTTGATTGCTGAATCTCTTGGCGCAAATAAACACGAAACCTGTACAATGGGAATAATTTTTTTAAGCCCTTTAAATGCTTGAGTCTTCCCGCCATCAGTATGCATGACACTTTTCTTGAGATTTTGTCCAGATAAGCGGGTATGTTTAAGTATGTTATTGTTATTGGCAAGAGAAAACTGGCGAAGAAGAACTGCGTCACAATTTTCGGTGCAGTGTTAAATAAATTTGAGCACAGAGGTGACGTGTCCCATGTGGAACTCAAAATGATCTTAATGCTATTTCATATGCACGCACATGTACCGACATGTATCATCTCAAGGCGGTGCAGGTGTATGTACAAACCCTTTGAAGTGTGTGCGGTTTCACTACTTAATGACTCAATATTTGAGAGCTGGTAAAACAGGTTTAATAAATAGAGAAATACTAGTGGTCAAAATAACTTAACTTAACTTATCGGGACTAGTGACCATGCTTTCCTCAAACCCCACTTCTTACACTATTCCTCAAAAATCCTCAGCATTCGTCTCTACAATGTCTATTTGAATGGGAGTAATGTAGGGAGAATTTAATGCAGAAGAGGTAGGACTGACGTAACCAGCGCTAAACCACTTTTTGTCCTCTTCCATGCCTCCTTTATCGTTGCTTAGGCAACATTCACTCCGACCCCAGGAGCGGCGCCAGTTCCAGCGGCGGTGAATCCGGTTGCGGGTCAGCCGGGCCTATATGAGTGCACATATGTGCCTCAGGCGGTGGGGCCTTGCCAAGTGGAGGTGACATGCGAGGGGAAACCAATCATTGGCTCGCCCTTTATCATTCCCGTTCGGCCTACCACAGAGCCTGAGAAGGTGCGCCTTGCCGGTGCCGGCATTCGTGGTCCTGTGCAGGCCAGCTTACCTTCCACCTTCACTGTTGATGCCACTGACGCTGGTCTTGGTGATCTCAAACTCGATGTCATGGTTCGTCGTTCATTATTTTATTGTTTCTTTCGGCCACTTGCTGATTGCACGTGACTTTGGTTTGAAGTAAAAGTGACTTTTTTTCAGAATAAATCCTTTTGAAGAAGCCACATCGGCCTTTACCTTCATCATCGATACAGCTCTATAGGCGTCTTGAATATGTCTGCACTGCTCGTAAAATATCATGTTTTGGGCTCATTCAGTTTGGTACCTAACATAGAGAAACGCGAAGGATTTATGAGTTGTTTATAATTTTAAATCTTGACGTCATTTTTATCAAATTTTACATCGATTTGGGATTTTCAACTAATGAGCAGAATCTGTACTGTCTTGCGCAATTCATGAAATATCCTGGAAATAGACAACTTGTCTCTGTAGAGCGCAACGTAAAACACTGTGACAATGATTGCACAGTGAAGTTGATGTGTTTTAGGCCTCCCTTAACATTAGAAGTCACTATCATACATAATAGTGGTAAAGAGGTGATTCGTCTTGCAAAAATTGTGCCTAGCTTACAATGAAAACAACTATGGGTTTCGTTGGGAACTGTGATAGTACTGCTTATCGCAATTATTTTCGTGCATATACTTCTTGGAGAAAGAGAAGCAGGAATAAGGTAAATCAAGAACATCATTGGGGTGTTATAGGATCCCGTGGGGCACAGTCTGCCGATTAGCGTGGTTCCAATCACCCAAGAGGAGTTGGAGCAGGTGAATACAGCACCCATGCAAAAGCGTATGCCCCAGTCCGGCGACATCATATCAGGCTCCGACTCGGGCCTCTTGGCTTGCACCTATGAGCCTTTCATCGTGGGTGAACACAAAATCCACGTCATGTACGCTGGCACCGAGATTCCCGAAAGTCCCTTCGTCTTTGAATCCTTACGCGTGGGACGAGCTGATCTCTGTGAAATTAAGGGTGAGCTACCGAATCTTCTATTCAGCAATAAAATTAAATTCAGGCTAGTTAAGCAGCGCTTCCTTCCATAGAAGCTATTCTGCCATCGTATCGCGGTGGATTAATCTCTACTTCGATAGCGTTAAAATTTGTTTTTCGTTAAATTTGCGTTCCTCTGAACATGGAGGCATAATTGCAGATCATACCGTTTTTATTGTGTGTGGGAGATGTGAGGTAACTGCATTTCATCTCTAATCCCCTTTTGTCTTGAATGTGACATAGTCTTTTGACTGCTTCAACTACTGTCAACAGGTGAGCATTTTGTGCATTGTCGAGCAGATTATCCTAGAAGGGCTTAAATGAACAGCCATTATAAGGAGAGATGGTCATTTAATCATTTTGAGCCTTCTTATGTATATGTTTAAGCCTTATAGATGATGTTTACTAAACCTTTGTTATGGTTACGATGAGCGTAATGTTACATAAACAGAAATGAATAAGCACTCTAGGCTTATAAAAATCAAATTTGGAGAAATCATTCACTTAAAAAGTGACCCTTATTCGGGGTTGCATCATCTGGTTCATCATTTCTGGTTATTTACGACCAAGCTTTCCAGATTCACAAAGACGTATGGATGCCGAATTCTTCATTCTAGATCATATTACTTGCGTAATTTTAGTCCAGTTCACAAGGGAAGAATATAGTTGGATTTTCTCACTTAAACGCATCAGTTGCTTAATTGATAGGTGATCACACTTGTGCAGCACATGACCCGTTGGTTGGTGCGGTGAGCTAATCAATCTACTACCTCTTGCTTGTGTATGTTTACGGTGTAATTGCATTTCAAGTGTTTATCACACTAAGCGCACTTGAGTCAAGGTCTTCATCACAGGGCGCAAGAGAAAGGGTGAGTGTGCTGTATGGTGTGGATTCTTGGCTTGTTTTGACGCCGCTTAGTATGCAAGTCATCAATGTGTTATTGACTACTGTCATGATAATCCAATCAAAAGTAAGGAAGTGGCCAAATTTTCGTCGATCATAATAAGCTATTCCTTTACTCACTACAGCTACTTACTTGTACATCCTCTCTCACCTCACCCTACAACTTTGGGGCTAGCGTTAAGACCTTTCATGGAAAGTGCAAAATAGATCTCCATTCCTTACGACATTTTCATGGAGAACGAAAGTTACCCAACTTTTCATCTTGAATCCTCTTTAAGTCCTTACCAAGAATATCAAACCTTCTGTGAAACGCAGTTTACCTCAGTACTCATTTCCATCAGAACTGGTGTAATTTTCTGACGTGCTTTTGACTAACGCACTACTTTTTCATAAGTTCTCATTATGAGTTTGGGAGTGGTTAATATAGGTGATTGGTTAAAAGCTAAATAACAACTGTAACAAAGTAGATTTTAGACTTATCTTTGATGAACGGTTTGATGGCCTTAGCACTGGATTGAGAACTTGGTGATCACAGTTATCAGGGAGCCATTCTGTGCAATCGACAATAAGTCATAAGTAGGATCAGGGTGTCGTAAATTAATGCTGCTTTGTGAAACGCTCCTTATTTTAGTCAGGTTGGGAATCTTGATGCGTTCAGACATACTTGTTATTCTGTCGTCGTGCATCTTCTTGAAGATAGAGAGAATTGACATAACTCCCTGCGACATAAAATATCTACCGACTTGACCTCAACAGGCGATGTTAAGCCACGCATTGCTGTGGGAGATGAGACAAGTGTGACCGTGGACACGAGCAAAGCTGGCCCAGGTAACCTCATGTGCCGCGCCACGCAGATATCTGGTGGAAAGTCCGTCGACTTGCCCGTGGAGGTAGAAGCTAACGATGATGGCACTTCAACGGCCTACTTCCTTCCCAAGGAGACAGGTCCGGTGCAGGTAGAACTGCGATACGGCGGTCAACTTATTCCCAACGGAAAGTACACCCAAGAAGTGAGCTCCACCTCTCTTGTGTAGTTTAACTCTGTTTCGATTTTTTACGTTATCTCGCTTTCACCTGAGTGGCGCTCCACTTGTCTTCCTCTTTCCTTGTAGGCTGTTCCAGCGGAGGAACTTGAAGTGCCAATGGTTCGTGCTACATCATTTTAACTTACTCATTCATTTACATGGGTTAGTTTGCTAAGCTTACATCTTTCCTCTGCATTTTAGGCACCGATTGAAGCTTACTACGCTCCTGTTGATTTTCGCCTGGTTGTGTCAGGGAAAGACGATCATTCACTTCAGGGTATAGTTGTTTGCCTAAAATGGATCCTTAAAAGCGTTGAATTTCTTAAGACAAGTCTCAGTTATGCTTTTAACTCAGAAAAGATTGCGGACATTACTCTCTCTAACGCTGTCTTCCTTCAGCCGTTGTCGTAAGACCCTCAGGGGTAAACGATCAAGTCGAGACCAAGGAGGATAAGGATGGTATTATGACAGTTAAGTATCATCCCAAGGAACGTGGAATGCACGAGTTGCACGTGACCACGGTGGCCAGTGGCTCTGATCTTCGTATGCCATTGAAGGGCAGCCCTTTCAAGTTCTTTGTGGACAATGCTGCAAGTGGTAACGTTACGGCGTACGGGCCTGGCCTCAGCCATGGCATAACTGGGCAGCCGGCTGAATTCACTGTTGACATGAAGAACGCTGGTGCTGGTGCGTTACACTGTCTATATCTAATTCAAAACAAGGGGTTTCAGAGGGGTAGTAAATCATTCACTCATGCATCTTGGTGTTCTGAGAAGTACCCAGAAATATGTTGTGACAAGTGACAGGTAACTTTATCGATGAGATAGGAATAATCGCCTTGTTTATTTATGATTAATTTAGTTGGAACGTTACCAGTTTTGAATGTTTGGCAAAAGCACCCATTTTCATCTGTATTTTAGTCTGTTTGGATAATTTTGAGGAGTTATAAAGGGTAATTAGTGTCTACCCGCCGTATTCTGATGGACATTTACTCATAAGCTCATGTTGAACATTTTACTAGTGGCTACAAATGCCAAAGAACCGCGTAAGTAACGCCGCATGCCGAGCCACACCACTTGCCGACTGATCGAACTTGGCTTCATTATTTAAAAAAAATTTTGCATGACTTTACTGCTTAGACTTCAATAATTTTCCGGCAATCAAAACAGATTAAGGTTATACGTGTGCTTATCATCGCTAGGCATAGACATTCCCATTCTTGGTATACTTGAAGCCTAAATAAAGCATGGTCCCATCCAGGAAATCAAAGTAGCTCATGCAGTGTTAGCGGTGTTTTGTTTTCTGTCAGGAGGTCTGTCTGTTTCGGTGGAGGGTCCATCAAAAGTGGAGATGTCCTGCACCGAAAGCGGGGATGGGGCTTGTCGCGTCACTTATTATCCCATGGTCCCAGGAGAGTACACAATTAACCTCAAGTTTATGGACAAGCCTATCTCCGGATCTCCCTATGTGGCAAAGATTACTGGTTAGTTTAGTTTTTCACCAACTGCCAAAATTATGGCAACTCGCTTAAGTAACTAACAGCAACGTCAGTTATTGTTTCGTCCTTTTGCTTTACCAGGCGAGGCAAAGAAACGAACTCAAATGAACATGAGCTCCATGAATTGTGTCTCGTTTGAAGCCGGAATCGATGACATTTCCATCCTCACTGCTACTGTGACAAGTCCTTCCGGCCATGAGGAGCCTTGTGTGCTGAAGAAACTGCCGAACAATCGAATGGGTAATGCATATTTTCTTGCTTGAATCATTCGGCCTCATTTCCTCTTAATTACATGTAAGCTTACCTCCTCGGACTGGGAAAAGTTTTTCCTTTTTGAAACACTCTCCGATTGGAAAAATTGGTAGTTGTCAGTCATTCATGTTGAGCACACTTAAGCTGTTTACAACGCCTTGCATTTCGGATTATGTGGGTTGATATACGGCGTGGAAACATTTATCGTGCTTTGTGACCTCACGTAAGGAATAAGATTACAAGGCTGATGTGCAGATTCTTGAAGGAAAGCTCGATGATAATCGTTGCATATTTAATGGACTCAAATAATATTTTATTATTAAGGGAATATATGTATACATATATTGACATAATGTTAAAGAGACTGGTTTCCCATCCTGCCATTTTGAACTAAGTGAAAACAACGCAACCGTGTTAATAAGCTCTCCTTATGGGAAACACTTTGATCAGCCGACCGCTTTTTCCTTTTTGAGGCATTTCATTTACACCGAAGGAGACCGGTGAACACCTGGTGAACGTATTCAAGGCGGGAAAGCACATTCCAAAGAGTCCCTTCAGGGTCAACGTGTCCAGCGAAGACGTCGGCGATCCCACTCGCGTTCGCGTTATTTGGCCTGAGGGAGTTCAGCCGATGGCAAATCAACGCAACGAGTTTCTTGTTGACAGTAAAAATGCTGGTTAGTATATTTTCGCCAGAGGATAATGTTTACACCACCATTGGTCGCGTTCATTGAGTGAAATTATACATAACTAAGTGACCATCTGCTCCTCGATGATTCTTCACTCCTTTACTTTTCTCTGAACTCATGATGCTTAAATAACTTATTGTGCCTCATTGAGTTTTTCTAGCTGCCCAACACAAAGGTTTTCCTAACGTCTGCAAATGCTAACTGAATTATTAATGGCATTCCCTCCCCGTGTGCAGGCTATGCCACACTGAGCTTGTCAATAGAGGGACCAAGCAAGGCAGAGATAGAATGCACGGACAACAGCGATGGGACGTGCACCGTGGCTTACTGCCCCACGGAACCAGGCACATATTTGGTGAATGTGCGTTACGCTGATCAGCACGTCCCTGGCAGTCCCTTCACTGTGCATGTAGGCGGTGAGTCCTCGCAGCGTATGGTTCAGCGCATCGTTCGTAGTCGCCAAGCTTTCGAGGCTACGCAAGTCGGCAGTGAGTGTGCGCTCACCATTCCCATCCCCGGTATGCTCAGACCCAGCTTTTCTACCTTCATTCTTAACATAGACATATTTATTTACTAAGTGCCTCTAACTGTGTTAATCTGATTAAATTGGTGTAATGTCTCTTTAAGCATTGAATATTTTTAGCCTCGTTGGAAACTTGTACTTGGGTTTCCTGTTTATCTTATTAATGCAAGCGGGTGTCTATTTTACGAAAGCTAAATAAATACGCAACCTGTTACTCATTAAAAGCAAGTTATAAGCCTCAATAAATCTGTGTTTTTTTATTAGCAAAGTTGATTATTTGTGTTGAAGCAATTCACATGATTTGAAAATAGTATCCTGCGAGTACGTGGTGCAGTGCTGCAATGTCTTTCGTTGATTTCATTTCAAGCAGCCGGGATGTTTATTTGAGTGGTTTGTGCGATTTACACTTAATGCCTGCACTGTCGCTTGTAATGGCGTTGCCATTGTGATGTTTCGGTAGTTTGTGCATTCATTGGCATAGGGGCGTTTTGCCAATGACAGGAGCTTTTTTGTCTTTCTGAACTAACCTTTACTTGCATCTTCTTTCATTGTGCGAAATATTTCATTATCGACGAATCCAAGTTGTGCAACCTCCTGAGTAAATTGGGTAAACTTTTTGTCTTTCAAGGTGACATACGTGAAATCACAGGTGAAGTTTATTCACCGTCCGGCAAGCGCATTCCCTGTGACATCGTTCCGGTCGACGATGAAAAGGTCAGCATTCACTTTGTCCCTCAAGAGCGAGGAATTCACACCGTCAGCATTCTCAACCGCGGTGTTCACATTCCTGGTATGCCCATTTTATTTGCGATTTTAGCCAAGAAGCAAGAGATTAGTTCACTATTTTATTTTATACGACCATGTGGCGATGTGTACTCGTAATGCTTAATGACAACTCATCCATCTGCTCCTGAAGAACCCTCTTTAAATAAGAGTTATGAATAAAAATCTACATCTTTTTCCTTCCTAATGGAACACCTTAGAACAATCCTCAAATGATTTAAGCCATTGATACTGTTTAATTGGTGCGCTTGCAGGTAGTCCTTTCCAGTTTACAATTGGACAACCAGCTGAAGGCGGACCAAGCAAAGTCCGTGTTTCTGGTCGCGGTTTGGAGTATGGTGAGGTGAATGAGCCAAACGAATTCTCAATCTATACGCACGAAGCGGGTGCTGGTGGTCTCTCAATCGCCATTGAAGGTCCAAGCAAGGCGGAGATTTCTTTCAAGGTGATCCACTTTTACCAACGTTGCCTTTCATTGTCATCACTTTTTGTACGATCACTAAGCTGCTAGCGCAGCAGTGCAGTACCTCACTTTGTTCAAAATTTCTTGTTGCTACTTATCCAGGACAATCAGGATGGTTCTTGTTCAGTCTACTACAAAGTACGTCGACCAGGAGAGTATACTTGTTCCATTAAATTCGCGGATGAACACATCCCCTTCTCACCCTTCCATATATTCGTAACTGACCCCAAAGAGGGTGGTCGCAGCGAGGCCTATGAGGTACCAATCCAGTTCGCCACCAGTGACAGAGTTAGCCACGAGCGTGAAATCAATCAGGTATGCTTCATGTTTTACGTTACTTGTGGATTGGAAGGAGTGTTGCAGTCGAATTTTCGTTCAGACACTTACGCCTTCCACTACACCCGTTTTAGCTCTGCACCCCAGTTGCCTTCACAGTTCACTGCCTGGACGTGAACCACGTACTGGAGGCCACAGTGGAGTCGCCCTCGAAGACAGTGGAAAGGGCCACGGTGCACAAGTTAGACGGGGATCAGCATGTGGTGCGCTTTGTACCTCGCGAGAGTGGCGCCCACTTCGTCCGCGTCTATCTCGTTCCCGAGAGCGAGGCCCACTTGGGTGATCGGGCCCCTCATGCGAAAGAAATCGATGGCTCTCCCTTTCACATCGCCGTCAGTGACAGTATGGCCGATCCCAGCACCGTCTACGCAACCGGAGACGGCCTCACTCACGGCTCTGTTGGTAAACTTAAACTTTTTATTGTTACTTTTCTTTACTGCCCACGAACATTGGCCTTATCTACTTCACATCTGTAACTCCGCCTGAACGTGTGTTTGGAAATTGTCTTCATCATACAATCTAAACTCTGAACATTTTCATTTGTGTTCAGTTGTTTTTGGTAATGTGCTACTTTATTGTGTTCCTTCGAAATCAACTTGCTTTTCTATTGGTTATGGTAGACTAAGTTAGGAATAATCCTCTCCCTGTTGCATGTTCATCTTTGAGCTGAGCACATTGTATGTGCTCAAGGTCAAAGGTCGTATCTATTTATACTCCACCATTTAGGTATGAAAAACAAGTTTTTCGTAAACACTGCGAATGCCGGAAAGGGACTGCTGAGCGTTGTGGTTGATGGCCCCTCAAAGGTTCAGATTACCTGTGAGGAAAGACCTGATGGCTATGAGTTTTCATACATCCCCACTTTGCCTGGTGATTACAAAATAAGCATCAAGTACGGAGGCAATTTTGATATCTTCGGTTCGCCTTTTACAGTAAGTGTCGGTGAACTCTTGCAACCCACTTCATACTTCCTGAAACAGTCGAGGAGCTAGTTGTCTCTTATTTTATAATTGGCACCGAGTGGGCCCGAATGCATTGGTATTGTTAATAGCGATTGTGCCATTTTAGGCTCGGATAACCGGATCTCCCATGGGAGACATGATGCAGCAGAACAACATTGAACCGACGACCATCGTGCTCGACACGGCCACGAAAACAATGAGTAGTCGTACGTATGAGGCAACAAGTGTGATTTCAAAGGGAATCGCACAAAATGTTAACTGCTCTGGCCTTGGTCTTAAGCGTGGTTTTGTCGGAAAGGAAAATCAATTCTTTGTTGATGCTAGCAAAGCTGGTCAGTTCTTACTTTTTGTTAATGACGTACTACAGACAAAGTGCGATGTTTAATTTACGAAGTGAAAATATTTTCCTTTACTTGGTACGCATATTTGTTGTCCGTACCTTAGGTAATGCAATGCTCTTGGCTGGTATGATGGGTCCGTCGCATCCATGCGAACGCTTTGAGATTGTTCACACTGGAAGCAACCGGTTTTCAGTGACATACAGGGTGCAAGAAGTCGGCCAATACTGGCTTTCAATCATGTGGGGGGATCAACACATTCCTGGAAGTCCGTTCCGAGTTGAAATTTCACCGTAGTATGTGGGTTGCGGAATGAATCTGGATGAATAATCTCACGCCCATTGCAACTACCTCCACACGCGCTTCTGCTTCACTATTATCCAAAAGGAGGCATCAATCCCACCTCCGAAGTATTTTGCGCTGAATTTTAATCGCACTGCCCATCAAATTTTCTTCGTGTGGAACTGATCAAACTACGATTCATATTACTATTGTTAACTTCGCTTCTTTAGGTTGAACTTTGCAAGTTTCTTCATAAATCTGCTTTGAAGTCTTGTTTTTTTTAGCGATTGGATACTCCAAAAATCCTTAGCATAAACTTATTGGGTTCGAACTGATTTCATCGTTTACTAATGGGGCAGTTAAAAGATGTCGATTTATTTTCATTGCGGTTCCGCTGTTCATCCATTTTTTAATACGAGGAGGAAGATTGTAACCAATCCACTTATTTTAATAACCCTTCAGGAAGGGTTGTTTCCTCATTCTTGGTCTTAGAAAACTTTACTAATAAAATAGTAATGAAATGATCTGATGGGCTCCACTTTGGTTCAACTTAGTTGGCCAATGGACTAATATTTGACCGGCAATGAAAAATGTGTGGAGACGTCAAGGGAAAAATGTACAGGAAAAGTACTTTTGTGAGTCCCGGGTTTTGCTTTGTGATTTATTAAATGTTAGGTGATTAAATCAAAATCTGAGTAAAAGGTATGATCACCGGCCGAAGGCAGTAGAGACTGGGACAAATGGATGTTGCATAGATGCGGCCACCAACAACAGCGAATATGAGTGCAAGAATCCTATGGTATTCATGGTTTTCTTGCCTTTAATGGGAGGTTCCTGGGGTTATGCTCATAGTCTGCTAGTAATCAGTTCTTAACAAACGACATGACTTCAACGGAGAAAGAAGGCTTGCTAAAATACAAAAGCGAGCTTAAGGTTTTGACAAAGTGGTTATGATGCATGCTTATTGTGATTTTATGAGTTCGACACTGTCTTGACTACTGTTATCAATCGCGATCACTTGAGTCACCGTTTTGCCCCCTTAGGTGGACTGGTCTTCAGATCATGTCACAATCTCAGTCTACTTTTTATTTGAATACACGTATCCAACGGATGTGCCGTCTGCTCTTGCAAATACGTCATAACACTCCAGCACTTGGGATTATCATTACCACTTTGAGCGCTAATGCGCATCTAAGGTTATCATTTTATCTATTCTTGTCGTTAATTTCATATCAGTATTTTGGAGTGTCAATAATGCTGTAATACATGCTTGAAAGTGCGGACTTTTTGGACGCAGGTGATGGCTGCACACGAATCCATTAACGGCGGATACGTCAGAAATCCATGAGGCAGAATGGCATATTTCACATTGATATGATATGTATACCTCACTACAAACATAAATTCATCCACGAAAAAATATTTATAGGCGCCCATGTAGGTGAGAAGCGTTATAAAAAAACAACGTGCAAGCAAGGGTCTTGTCGGATTCACTGTTGCTGTAATGCTGTGTTTATGTGGCCTGATTTCTGCCGGTAACTTCGATATTTGCATTGCCCTTGCACGCGAGCGCTGACTCCAGGATCAAGCAATGATCTAAATCATTCTTACTCTGATTTCAGCTTAGCTTAATGCCTTCATTTATATAGTGAGAAGTCACAAGGCGCTATAGATGCAGATGCGATATCAAATCACAAATATCGACAAAGTTATAGAATTAGTCATTAAATTTAATGTAGCAACTCAAGACTTCATACTAGGTTGAATAAATGTATTTAAGTAGAATAAGCATGGACGAGGATGGACTTGATTAAAGGGCAAGCTCACGCGTATTAGGGCAAAACGAATACCAAAGTAACCGCCAGACATAAAGTGGTCGCCTAAACAATGTAGCGCACTCTCGCTCTCTTCTTTTGAGAGACTTTATCGACGCTTTCCTTGGCACACCTCCCGCACTAGCTCTCATAACATATCCAGTGCTGCAAGGTGACGCTCACCAGCTAGACAGGCCAATCATCAGCGACCATGAGACTCACGAGCGGTATTTGGTCCCCTCAGCACCCGCAACTGGATGTGAAGTTGGGTTCGGTCTGACAGCCGGAATCAGAGCCGTATACATCTGTAGACCATTAACGTTCTCGCAGTACTAGACTTTGGGCCACTGGTCCAAAACAGATGTAAACAAGGAAAACGGCATCAGCCATGGCCTCGTATGCAAGGAGATCCGTAGCGCCATTTCCAAAACGTATACGCGAGTTTGATTGGGGACACTGCAAAACCTTTGAGTGCTATTGTTAGGACGGATTGATAGTTTCGGGCTGATTGGTACCGTTTTTAAAAGTGATAGTAAAGTAATTTAAGAATCCAAGCAGTACATAGGACGACTATATGAGTTTGTTAGCGTAGATACGTCATAATGATCAATTAAAAATTAAATGCTAATTAAGCCTCAATTGTAAGTATTTTGAAAGTAAAAGACAATTTTCAAAGAACTTAATGATAAAGGCTTATTGCTGCACCTTATGGTAATTAAATCGAATTTGTATAGTAAATAACGTCTTGTTTGTATGTGTTGATTCCGTTAACAAGGCCAATGAAATCAGCTTGATGATTGGCTTTAATGATTTATGTTCGGAAATTGTCTACAAAGCTTTACTTCCCAGTTTCGTCAATAGGTTGGACTATTTTGCTGTACTTTCTCCGAGTAAATTCGTACATTTTTCACAGGGACGGAACTCGCTATTATATATCCTGCTCTTAAGGACAGATATTTATAAAGATTGTGTGACTCGTGTCTTATGGTGCCGCGTGATGCAGTCTTCTGGTTTAAATGCATCAGTAATTATTACATGCTCTGATTGCGGACGTCTCAATGCTTTGAACTCGGGTTGGTGTTCGAATTGTGGGTGCCTATTTGTAAGCAGTGGTATTTTCCCCGGTAAAGAGTCTCTACCTTCTTACTTTGCCTCTCAAGATTTCCGACAGTTTAATTGTACATCCTCCTACTCCCCATGTGACTGTGGCGGATGCTGTTCTTTAATGCATCAGCCTTCTCTTCTTCCTCTGGAGCAAAAGATTCCATTAAGTAGGGAATCACCATCATATGTTTCGATGAAGGCTGCATCCAGTTCACTAGGTGCAGACAAGGGTCATCCGTCTCTAATGCCGCGCATGCAACCTTTGAAAAATGCGTCGGAGGAGATTGTCAACTATCCCTTGCAGTTTATTTTTGGTGGTCAGCCCGTATGTCTGAAGAATTTTTGGTGCTGTTCTCGTCAGCGAAGCGTCTCCGGTCCATGTGACGCTGTTCCGAATTTCGCTCGAAACTTTCAAGATCACTCTTGGGAGGGTAATTCTGCTTGCAGTTCATTTTCTTCGGATTCGCCTAGTTGTGAAAAGTTTTCGCCAAATTATCCTTATTTCTCTAGCATGAACCCGAAATTTTTTGCGTCATGTCAAAGTACGAATGAGCTGCCTCTCTATTATCATAATGGGCAGTCCGGTAATCAGAGTATTAGCCAACTTTCGGAATTATTCATGGGCTGTAGTACAATGTCGCAGGCATTCGCATTTCCATTAGGACAACAGTCAAGTAGCTTTTTGGCAAATAATCAATCACACGATATTGCTGACTTTAATAAAAGACGAGGTCAAAATCAAAGGCAGGTCTGCGGTTTTCGCAACAGGAGATCGAACAAAAAAAGTGCACGGTACCACTCGGATCGGATTGTTCATCGTTGTGCTTTACAGCCTTGGTGAGTGATACGTTAGTTATCATTTTACTTGAAACATCTATGAAACGCTATATAAATAATTGATCTATTTAGTTCTTTGAGCAATTTTGCTTAAGGGAATCTGATCTGTTCCAATGATTTCCCTTGGTCGCCTGACTTTATGCAGGTCCTAGTTACAATATATTGCTTTAGTTTTTGGATTCCAGGTGGAAACCTCATAAAATCGTAGAAGATTTAGTGGACTGTCCTCTAAATAATTATTTGATACCTCTTTTATCGTTATACTAGCAAAATAAAAAAAAAACATTTGACCAACGTTTGCAGTCTGTTAGTCTAAAATATGGCTGCTCCACACTCGTCTTTAGAATTTTTATGCGTTTATGGCATAATAGAGCTGGCTCTAGTTGAATTTTTCTTAAACTCTGACTTTTGATACACAAAACTCGCTAAGGTTATCTACTTTGAAGCACCGTGCATGTGCTGTGTAAATCAAGCCCAAAACGTGCTTTTATACTTACCCACACTTCGCCTTCTAGGCAAGTGGATTCAGTTTCTTTGGGAAGGCAGCGGAAGTCGAGGCAACGCTCTTTGGGTAACGTTGCAGAAACCGCTGCTATTAGTAGCCCGGGGGATCCCTTACGAAACTCTTTGCAGCAAGAATCGAAGGTTTCTGATTTCTTCGATCCTTCGTCGGCCAAAGTTTATGTGAGTTTCATTTTTTTGCAGATTACCTTTATGTTATTCATTTAAAATATGTTCAAACGCCCAAATGTCCTCTTCTCGATTAATCAGCTCCCCCTTTGTAATCTCCGTATCCGTTACACCTGCTCGTATCCATTGGTCATGTTGATTTTCGAGATTTCTTATTTTTAATCAGACCCTTTCGTCTGCTCCGTCCTTGTAGCCTCCTGATGGCCTTATATCGTGTGACAGTGACACCACTTCCGATTTGAAGTGGCTTAGACTTCCCACTGAGCTGTGGCACAACATTGTGCGACTACTCCCCTATGCAGATCGCGCCTCTCTCGCAAGGACCTGTCGTAAATTTAGCGTCATTGTCGCAGATCGCTACAATTGGCGCATTATTCGGCTGGATCGGTATCAACATCTCACTGACTCCGGGTTGGCAATGATAGGGCGGAAAAAGCCGCGGCAGCTACACTTAACGTACTGTCGCGGAGACGCTGTCACCAACTGGGGTACGCATCTGAATTCCGCCTTTTTGTCAAGAACTTTTGCGTAATTTATTTGGCACTCCACCTTTAGTGGCAACATTTGCGAAACGATTTTAACTGTCATGCGAGCATTTAGTTTCCGTGTTACCGAATTGTTCATTCATGCACGTTTATGGCATACTTTTATTGTTTGTGTTTCAGCCGATCAAAAGTCCCTTTTCAACTTCTTATGTTGTTGGTGTTGCACTCA
>UYWX01020522.1:0-40723 GCA_900622495.1 Hydatigera taeniaeformis | reverse complement strand
GGGGGGGGTGGAGGGTGGAGGGAAGGCGGAATCGGCGGAGGAGGAGGAGAAGAGCAGTGAGGGCTAAATGAGTTTGTAACCCTCCATCCTCCACCTCCCTCCAAATGATAAAGTGGCAGCACTGGTGATGAAAGGAACCGGTACACAGGTATGGACGAATATAAGTGGGGGGATGAGTCAAGAGCGACATCATGAAATATGGCAGTGATGGCTTCGGTGGTAGCGAGAACGGCGTGTCCTTTTAGCAAACTCACGAGCGGCAGAGGGCGCTAGAGAGAGAGGGAGAGAGGAAATGGGAGGGAGATGGAGTTATCGGTAGCTTTTCAGTGTCGGCTTTATCGCAAACCATTTGGTTGGTCTGATAGAGTGCACTGAGAGGTGGAAAATCAACACCTCCGCAAAGGATTTGCATCCGCCTACACCGTCTGGAATTAAACTTAACGATAACCTCAGAATTCCCTTTTAGTCAGTGCCCACTGCAAAAAAATTTAAGAATACATGGTTAGACTGTGATTGGTTGCTGTGATGGCGGTCTTTTGTTATGACTGTGTGTTAAAATGTGGTGGCACAAATTAATCTTCCTGGGCGGTAGACAAAAGCGACCCCCTTTTAACTGTAGTCCAGCCTAAGAGGATGTTCTAATTATATTTGCCACTGTCAGACCAAAATGAATGCTCTCATCTGTTCTACTGAATACATTTTATTATACAAGTGTCCAAACAAAAGCTTTAAACAGATATACTACTTATAATTCATTTAAGTAAACCTAAATTTGCTCTTCTTCTAGCGCGAAATTATTGTGGCGTGTTTGAAAGTTATGGAGGATATCGGAGTTGAAGTTCATGATGTATCCGTCGATGGTAGGTATTCAAAAAGAATTTATTTTTAATACAACATTTATACAAGCATTATTAACAAATTAACTGCAGATGCTATGCTATTTTCCCCTGGTCCCAACAGGCCTAAAAGTATGCCATGTGTGACGAGAATGGGGATCGGATCCCGTGACGGTTTAGGAGGTAGTAGGGCTTATAAAAACAAAATAGCGATCGCACGTCAAAGCGGCTAATAATCACGCCGACGGTGCCTCACATATCAGCAATTTTTAACATCGCAGGCCTAACGGTGAGGCTTCAAGGCACCTAGCATCGCCTATTTTCGAATCAAGTATTGCTGCCTTTGACCAATGCGCTTTTGCCTACACAATCATAAAGTAAAATCCAGTGTGGACAATTTATTTGCCTTTTTTGGCAATAAAACGGCAAAATGCGAGATCATGGACCAATTTTTGAAGCCACGATAGTTACAGCTTTATTTATTCACAAAACCTCCTTTTTTATTGCTTTGTAAATACACATTTGAGAGTTTATATGCAACAAGCCTTGAGGGTGAACACACAATCTATGCTGAGCTGAAGCATCGGGTCACAATTGTTAAATTTAACATGTCATTTTGCAATATTCTGCACACTGATTTGGTGGGTTAAATTAACTCCCCACGACCAGATTATCTTCCTCCTGATACAATCTATCTGCTCATATTGCCGTTTTATTGTGGTCTATGCATCAAAGTATGTAAGTTTGATAATATCATCTATGTGAAAGTGTCTAAAAATGGATTTGGATTGTGAAACACTCCATTTCGCATTAAAAAATGAATTGGTGCTTTGACTATTTTGACCCTCTTTTTGATTGCATTTACCACGCTTCATCACCAAGTAGGTGCTTCATTTTAGGCATACTTAGCGGACGTCTAAAGTGTATCCTTGGTTTGTTCTTCAACCTCTCGAAATTTAAGCAAAAACTTCGAGAGTGTCAATCACATCCGAAGTCAGTTGCCCAATCTGGAATTCCACAAAAGTCTGCAGACTCGCCTCTCACCTCGACCAGTCTGGACAGTCCAGATAGTGATAGACGCTACGTCACTCCACCTAGCTCCGTGCAGAGCAGTGTCCAGCACCAGGCACGACCCCTGAGTGACCCTCAGGCCCTGAAAAAGCCCATTGACTCCAAGAGTCGTCTACCTGTCTTCCGTCAAAATCGAACCAAGTTCGCCTAAATATGTTTGCTACTTATTTTTAAATAAGTACAACGCATAAAACCAATATGGATTTGCAAATGTGCCTATTTTTTGGCGTACCATCCCTCAAAAAGTGATTGGCTACTTTTCAGCCAATAGAAAAGCCGCACCCAACAGCACCCATATTCTTAATGTTTTTCGTAGAACTTTTGCCATTTTTGCGTTTTACTTTGCCAAGAAATTGTCTGTCAGATTCGCCACAACCCAAGAGTGGCGAATTAGCTGCTTCCTCGCTTCCAACCCGATCAATTCGTTCTCCACAGCCGATTAAAAACCAGAAGAATCTGCCCTCCAAAGCACCCAATTCATCCCTCGGTAGGTTCATTAATTTATAAACCACTCCTGTTTCTTGCCATTATTTTTTTGTGATAGCTTACTCGACTTCATACTTTGATTATCCAGAAAAATATATGGTTAATTGGTTCAAGTGATCACTTTGACGGGTTGCGCTTTTATGATGATGCAATTAATTGCCTTGAATTTACTGGTTAAAATTGTATAAAGTTGTATAACATCGTTAATTTTGCTACTCCTAATGTGGAAAGAACTCCACCAATCGGTTTGCTTGTGACCTTGGGGCGGTGCATGTCAAGGTCCGCTCATCCCTGCTTATTTACACTAAACAGGTTCCCCTAGCACCAATCCACCGATGTTTCCCATTAGTCGACCTGGGGGAGGTATGATGAAGCATCCCTCGTCCCTCCCTCATCCTGCTTCCATTCAAACGCGCTCCTTGGTGGATTTTGGTGGATCTAGGCCCCTCCGAGAAATCAGTGGTGAAGTAAGTCAAACCTCCACCATTAGTCAAGCATCAACAACAACTTAGCTGACTGACTTATGGCCTTCTTAATGCGAGCCCTTTTACAACAGCATATGCGGCTTAACCGTCTCGTAAAGCTTGCAGATACAGCAGTTCGGTTCCATTCGCCTCCCTTTAAACTCTAACTCCTATCTCTTCACTTTTCGTCGGGTAGTCGGACCCTAAGATGGGGCGAAAAGACACAGGGACTATGGAGAAAGGAGAGGAGGAGGACAATGAGGCAGCATTTTCCTTTTTTTAATCTACTCTACCTAAAATGGTGATCACACCTTTTAAACCACTCAGTTTTTGCGTCAAGACAAGCAATCGCACAGGTCGTCAATCCTCGAGGAACGCTAAAGCAGGACTTCGTAACGTAATGAAAGGAGTAAAGAATAATTAAATGGTCTTTGAAGTTTTCTCTCACCAAAATTGAGGGTTGATTTGTTTTTTTTTTCACACCTCTTTATTAATATGTAAATGAGAAACAGGTACGCCATTGCCGACAACCAACAGGACTGACATCACTTCCTGACACGTCCAGCTGAGGGTCCTGTGACTTTCAGTATTCTCTTTTTGAGGTTCTCTTGGTTCCCTGAGGCCTCCTTTTTAAACCTCCAAATTCTCTCGCTCTACTGCCTGTTGCTACTACTGAATACACATAGGCTGACAGTAAAGAGACCATAAAAAACGCAAATATTTTGACAACAGAGAATGGACTAGGAAGTTGCCCAACTAGCGCTCCACTTTTATTAACTTCACTGATTTAATAGGTGTCCAAAAGTGTCAGCAAATTTCTCCTGTTTTTTTTGTCCCCCTGACATCAACTCATCGAAATATGTTTAGTTAATTGAAAGAAGGCTGGACAAGGGAAGAAAGGGTTGAGAACAAGTGAAGCACAGTGTTCTGTTAGAAAGGGGACAAATTCCCTCATCGTGTGGACCAATGGCGATGAGGGATTCACTTCAAGGTCATCGGGGTAGCCTTGATGGCACCTCCTCTCCGTAGCACTACGGCAGCCCTCGAATGAGGCCTGTTAGACTCGTTTCAACCTCCTAAAACAATCATTAACAATGGTAGATGACTGAGACTTACGTGAAGCCATTGACTTTGTCCTTTCGGCAGGAGTGAAGGCCTGTTAAGACGAATTCTTGTAACTCCTGGCATCAAAGCACCCTTCAAAGCATCAAACGTTGACACCTTTAGCCCCAGCATACTTACAATTTACAGACGCTCTGTTCTTTGTTTTACCAACAACAATAGCGATATCATCGCGTAGGGAGGTGAAAGTTTGTCCTTTTAATGGTCATGTAGACAACATTGTTTTACGGCCCTAAAGGTAAATATTTTTAGCAGCCACGGTCACGTCCTTGGGGAGAGGAATGAAGACAAATTTTACGCTATTGTTTTTCACCACTGCCCATCATTCCCGGCTGTCTATGAGTGCAGTATCACCACCTACCAATCCCCCAATCTCATGCGGTCATTTTCACATTCATTAATAGTTTGGGCCTTCCGCTGCATCGTGCAGATGTCACACGATTTTATGGGAGACCAAACAATTACGTGCTAGTTAGATGAAGGAGGGCAAGTAGATGACAAGTAGAGATGATTTTCGTTTATGAAGAGGTGTGCTATCATACAGTGACACTGACAACAGATAGAAATAGTTGTTATGGCTGAAATAGGTGCGTCTGAACCACCAATTCTTCGCCATCGGAATGTGCACTTAGTGGGAAGAATTAATTGTGTACAGGTAGATGAAAACCATACAAATGGGATTGCATTAGCGTAATAAATTATTAGAAATGTTTAAATTTATTCAGACACGTCCGTGGACGTCTCGATCTAAGCATTATTTTTCTTCGTCTCTGATTGGTTGGAGAAAGTCGTCAGCTATTGGTCGACGGTCAAACAAGAACTCGAAGTCGAGTATGTGACCATCCATACAGCTTAGTGAATTAGGGAACTGGAAGAAGTTTGTTTTGTAAACATTCCTTCGGATGTGACTTTATCCATTCTCGATTTCCTTCGCATTCGATCATGTGATGCTAGACGATTATGAGGTAGAGGAATGCAACTAATGAAAAAGGAGCACGAATGCCTTACCTCCCCTCCCTCCACCATCTCACTCCTCTCTCTCCTGTTTTATTATGATAATCATCCCTCTGTTAAGCTAGTCTTTAAAAAGTCCAAAGACACACGATTCCATTTTCCCACGGCAGTAAAGATTGCATTGTCAAGCTTCAAGATTGACCTTGGCAGGTGATCTTTAGGAGTCCAAGACATGATCTGTCAACACCTGAGGACATTTGAAAGTATAGATTTATTGTCTAAGAAGTTTATGGTCCACAAGGATCCCATTCAATTACCACTTACAAGTTCCGTGCAATGTGAAATGCACTAATAAATGATTCCATCAAGACATGCTTAAAATGGCACCAATTGCTTGACAAGACGATAAAGAAGGCCATACAAGCGTCAATTTTCATGCACCATCTCTCTAGCCAATGAGAGAGTACAGACGATAGGAAAGAGTGTTTTTCTTTCCTCTATTTTTCTGCAATTTTAAGTATTCCAGAGGAAGGCATTGCTAAATGTCATCATTTGGAGGCAAAGCAAGCAAGGCAAAGGATCTACTTGTAAATAACTATTTTTGTACTCTATTTTGGACAATTTTTAGCCGCCAATGCAACAACCAATCAGCAAGTCTACTGTAGTGAACAATGCCATTTCACCGCCTCTCTTTACAAAGCCACACATTCAGTACTATCCACCGTCCAACTATCCTGGAGTGAGTCAATTGCCAGCCCCCACACTATCCTTTAATGCTGGAGTCCTGCGATTCAACCGACCCTCCGATTTCCTTCCACAAAGTCTCACACCTACAGCCTCCTCAAAATCCAGTTCTTTCGCCTCTTTGTCGTCGTCATCGAATGGAGGTCATCCATTGTAGGTCCTTTGAAGTCACCTTGACATGTTTGGTGCTTCCTCCGGTAAATTGACAAGTCCTTCTTTGACTTGTCAGCATTTAGCAGTTGCAGAGGATGGAAGCACAATTTAGTCTTCGTTATGGAGAGACATTTTGCTTCCGTAACGATTGGTCTTGCAATCACGGCACATTTTGTTCGAGGTTGCATATTTGAAGTCAATTCGGACGACATGTGAGACTGCATGCCTGCTGTCTGGACGCTTATTTTTTTTAGACCAAACAATCTGAAGATGCTACACAATGAAAATGAAAATGTTAACGGAGAAAAGGACGACGAGGGAGAAGGAGAAGAGAGTCCACTGGGCAGTGGGGAAATTAATCGCGCGATGTCACAATTGGAGGATGTAAATCCAGGCACCTGGTCGGGTAGACTACCACCCACGCTTCCAGGAATGTCAACCTCAAATGGTCACTTCTACCTCACTACATCCCGTCAAAGAGCCTCTCTGGATCCACACCTACACAACGATAAGATTTCTGCATCGGTGAATCATAATGATGGGGATAATAAAAGCATCAAATCAGAGTGCCTACCCGGGAAGGATATGAGTAAGCATTTTTCAGTTTCCTCACTTTTTGGCGTCCAAGAAGAACACTTAAACAAGTTATATACGCTAGCAATGTAAGACGGCAGCAAAATTCACTGGCCTTCGAAAAATATGCTATTCAAATATTCACATTCTGTTCCATCAGCCAGCCTTTAAAGGGGGTTCACTTTTTAGATCGGCCTGCGAAACGTTTAGGCATTCCACCGACTCTCTACTCCTCTGAATCGAACCTCTTCACGCCCGACACCTGGTCCAACAGCCTTCCAAATCGCCCTTTTCATCGAGTCACTGAAGTGACCACCATGGAGTCTCCCTCAACGCTGGCTCAATTGCGAGCTCGGGCTGATGGAAGGGAAGAAGTAACGAGCGAGAGGATTTATGGACCCTTAGGCTTCCTAAAACTCCCTTATGATCCCCCAAGATCGCACATAGATCACGGAGAAGGTATGTTGTCACGCTCATCTGAGTCTAATATCACTTAGTTTGTAACTTTATTGGCTCGGCTTTTACTCTTTGCTTTAGCTAAGTCTCCTTATTCAGTTGTTGGTTGTACAAACATGAAACAGTCGGTAAGTCGAGGAAAAGTTTTAACAAAACAATGTTTCTACCGACAGTTAATAAGTAGCCTTTTTATTTCTTAAGGACGATGGGACTGGTTCTGAGGTATGCAATTTATACTGGACATTACATCGGCTCTTGTACCCAATCTGCATGCTGTGTATAAAGTTATTTAGTGCTGTTCGTTTGTTTTTCATCACTCCTTAGGCGGAAATATGCCACCTCCGTCGGGAGTTGGAATCGGCACGGCAAAAAGTCACCACATTAACTTCGCAACTGGAGTTAAATGTAAGCTTTTTTGGCTATCACTTTTGATTTTGTTATTTTTCCACTCACCACGAGAGGAATAAACGCTTGTTTACGATCAAATGACTTCCATTCCCCATTTTTCGGAGTCAGCTGCTGGCAGAATGTAAGGCGATCACGTAGTAGTTTGCCTTTCCCTTCCAGGTAGTTTGCGAATGCGCAATTCATCAAACTCCCTTTTTCCCCTCGGACTTGTTCATATTGGCCCTTGTATAATGGCGTTCTAGCAAGTGATTCGATTAAATTTATCTGCGGGCTTTTGATATACACTTTGGCGAAATTGCCTCGTGCTGCTCTGAAGCCGTTATCATTTATCATGTCGCTTGCGCATGAGTAAGCAAATTTATCGCTGAAGTTAAACTTTTGTCTAATCATTTCGTGAATTTCACTGCTGTCTATTGCAATGCCTGCATCAAAGGACACCATCCTTTCAAACAAAATCAAGGGGATCACCTTTGACTATCCAGAGAGAATGGCACTTTGTTCATGCACTCCGCTGTACCATCTATTGTGCCGCATTTCATAGGTTTTACGGTCCTGAAAACCCCCGACGAGCTGTATTTCCTACTTTTTGTTCAAAAACTGGCATTAGAAAGGTAAACCGGAGTAAACAGTCAAATGTGTGTCAGAAAGTGTCACTGCCTATTGTAAATAGTTCTCCTGTCAGATGGGAGGATCGGAGATGATGAAACAAATACAAATGCTAACAGAAAAGCCCTTTTCACAGGTTCATCCAAACCCCTGTGCTCATTCCTCGCCCTTCAAAGGCGAGGATGGGCTGGAGGTAAGCAAAAAAAGCCAGCAATGCGAGCACATCGTTCTCCACGGTTATGGGTGTGAAAGCGTTACTTTTTTCGCCCATAACATCATAGCAAGTGATCGTAGGTGGTGTGGAGGCGACCTCCACCTTGGCCACATTCCTGTTTATTGCAGGTCAGTTAATGATAACATAATTACGAGGTTTTTTTTACGTACCCATCGGTTCAATTGGCTTCCCGTTCATATGGATACCTTCATTTGCGTTCGTGTGTGTGCACACGTGTGATTTGTGTGTGTGTGCCTAATTACTCATTCAAAGCCATCATTACCTGCCAATGAGATTTCACTCGCCCATGCGCGTGCGTGCGTACGTGCATGCGTACGTGCGTACGTGTGTGCATGCCCGCCTAATCGAAAATGTGGCAGCAGTGCAACAGCACAGTATTGCACAGCAGTCCACAATATGGACCGGCTGTACCCTAACTTCTATTCCCTCCATGCCACTCCTGTTGAACCGTTGGAAGTCCGATTCAAGCGTCGATCATGGAATGCTTTCCCTGAAAACCCTCCACTACCCTACACTGTCTACACATCGGTGCAAGAGACAACACTTCAAAGTCACCGACATCAGAGGTGTTCGAGTGAAGCGCCCACCTCTCGAAGAGTCTCCACCTTCCTTCCGGACAACAGTAACATTGATGATGAGGAAGTTGATGATGGAGCTGGAGAAGATGGGGTGGAAGAGACAACCAACAGTATCTCTCCCATTCCACCGATTGCAGTAGTTAAGCCAACTGTTGGAAGAATGGATGGTCGAAGGATTCATCGACCACAGCCTTGTTATGGACTGTCAGCTTTACCATCATTATCGAATGACCTTCTACCTCCATACATGCAAATGAGCACACCAGAGGTCTACTTTAACACCCACGGTCCTTCCAATTTCAAACAACCCACAGTGAGTCTACCCAGACGCAGAACTCAATTGAGACGTGAGAGAACACTACCAGCTGCAAGACACTCCGTTTTTGAGTATCCCAACGTGGTGGACTACGGACCGCTTCAAAACGCGGTAATGCAGGATTTGACACTTCGGCGTCGATCACGAAGGCATCCAGAAGCGTCAGCCACAGCACCTCTTAGTCGACGAAGACCTTGCGGTAGTTCTGCTGCAATTGTGCCACTAACATCAAGGCCTTCCATCGCCATTGAAGTAGAGCAACTGTCGACACCCTTGACGATGCCAAAACCTCAACCACCGCTCTGTGGTCGCATGGAGCGTCAGGGTAGAAGCACTCGTGTAAGCTTAGCTGAGACGAGGACTCACAAATCGAGTCAAAAACCACACACACTAACAGTCAACTCGCCTCAGATGTGCAATTCCCAACAATTTTGGCTGTTAAATGATAGAAAGTCGGACGTTTATCTACCTGTGGTAGTATTTACAGTGAATAGGCTCCGGAGGAGAGGGCAAGTCAATTACCCTGAAGCTTTAAACACTTGTGTAGCCTTAGCTGCACTCTCCATCATGATAAATTGCCTCCATCTGCCCCTGATTCTCCAAAACTCACCACTTGAAGACAGTGGAATTAGGCTGACCAGTATTCTTTCCCCTCTAGTCTCAGCATAAAGGAAAAATTTCTCAAAATTCTCAAAGGAATGCACAAATTGGTCCCCTTTTTTTACAAATCTTTTATTTTAAGCCTGCATCACTGCACTACTGCCATCGTCTGGCACCTCAAGTGTCACAAAATACCCAAGACTTCTGCCTTGTCGTCAGGTTTCAACAAACATGCTAGATGATAGTGCCAGGAAAGGTACATAAAAATTGTTTGAAGCAGCGGAAGGCGATCTTTCCTCCTCTTACCTCCCGGTCTTTTCCTCCCTCCCTCTGATGCCCCGCCTCGCGACTCCTCCACGCTTCCACCTTATTTTATTAGCCCTTTTGGCCTTAGTGAAGTGTTGCTTTTGTCAGAGGTAATCTTCGTGCCAAGCTAAACTACAGAAGGACACTTTGAAGTAACGTTTTGACAAGGCAATGGGATGCAGTATTACACTCTTTTTGGCCTTGAAGAAGCAGACTGATCCCGGCAGGCATTTGCACCTCCCTCCACTCCGTCACAAGTCAGTCAGTCACTATGTAAGCAGAGAATTTGGGAATGGCGTGTGACTAAGTGAAGCACTCTCCGTTTTCCCACCTATTAAGAAATACGGAAAGAAGTGACCACAGGATGGCTTCTCACATTTTATACAAGTATTGCTAAATATTAAAAATGCTGTGTGCCGAAAAAGTAGGAAAAAATAGGTAAATTAAATGATGCCTTGTTTAAAATGCATTCTTTAATCATCCTACTCCTTCCCAAAAAAATTTACCAAAATCACTTGCGAATTCAATACGCATAAAGTGCTTGAGGTTGCAATAAAGTGAAGTAAAGTAGAAGAAGTTATAAATTTTAGTTTATGCGTATTTGATTAGTTTGAAGTTCCGCCATCTAATCAGCTAATCAAAATTTTCGATAAATAGCAATGGCCTCACAGTAAGAATTCTTTCCCTTAAAATTGCTTAATTCACCTTAATTTTGTGGCTTTTTAGGCCAAAAATTTTTTAGCCAGACAGATTTGCTTTAATCAAATGAGACTTTGTCGGACAACTCCAAATTTGTGCGTTAATGGGGAATATTTAACGTCGTAAAACTCGCGGGAGGTGAAGTTTTGACTAGGAAAGAAACTTGAATTCTAGTGACGCCTATTTTGTCAACAACTACAAATTAAACAACTCTTTGGACGTCGTTATCCTATCGGCGAATTCGTCACTTTTCAGAGGTGACTGCGCACCGAACGCATATTTGCAGATCACTAGCTGGTTAGCACCAAATTTAGCAACACTATTTCTTAACGTCCCAACAGGCTCTTGCACATAGGATTAACAACAGTTTGCTTTACGTTTTACAGCTTTGAACATCCAGTGATAGTTGTAGTTTTCACGTCCTTTATAATATTGTTTTTGAATATAAGGTGGTCAATTACACCAAAAACCCCCATGGAATAGGGCTGATGTCTGGATTTGGTATAGCACGCTTTTGTTACCTCTTGACATGACAGGTCTCGAATCCCTTTTACTCTCTACTAGCCCCTCCCCTCACGCATAATATGTGAACTCACGCAAGCAAATGGGGGCGTCACACTTTCAGCGTAAGCAGAGGAACAAAAGGTCGACTTAAAACAAGGATTTCTTCTACTATAGAATCCCAAACATGCTTCTTCGTGAGACCTTAATAACCAAACTTCTTTCTACCCCTGTGACACCTAACAGGCCTTATGCTGCCTCCCTAATAGACAACGTTCACATACGTACGCACACGCACAAAATTGCTGGAACACAATAAGATTTTCACATCCCCGTGGAGTAATGTGTGCACCTACCCCGGTTTCGTTGTCTGGATTATCTGTGTATCACTTGCATGATTCGTTCTCGTTCGAAAATGTGCGCTTGTGTGCCATCCTCCGCTCGCATGCAAGCTTCACAGTGCAGATCGCGTTCTGGGACGCAGTGAACCAACAGATGGTTGGTAGGGGTGACTCACCCAGGCCTGTGGAAGGGAGAAAATGCCGACGCAGCAATGACGTTATAACATCGTCGCCCTCCCCCTCCTCTTAAGCACCCACAATGTCCACACAATTGCTTTCGTGGTTGGGTAAGAATCAATCGAAAAGAAAAAACCTTCTGACGCACTGTTAATTATAGCCTCCTTTCTGCTGTTCCGAAGTTGCGCAATGATTCGGACTACATCAAAACACGCTTTTAACCTTCGCACAACAACTTACATTAACGAAAACTAATGCGTTAAAACAAATCTTCGCCTTTTATTAACGGTGTGTGACTAAAGTAGTGAGTGTAAAATTAAAATGGCAAAAAATTTATTCATCCTACAAAATTAAAGCAAAACCTTTTTAATAAAGTCCATCAATTTATTTTCTTGTCTTTTTAAAAGTCATGGGTCAATTTTTTGCAATAATTAGTTTGTACTTTATCCGGGAAACCGTTGAGACTCTTTGCAATAAGCCAAGCCCCCGCATAGATGGCGCATCAGACCATTAGGTTAAATTGAGGCTGTTCTACTACCTCATTTGCGAATTAACTTGTCGTAGACTAACTTTTCCGATGACACAAGTACGCCTTATTTCTTTCCTAGGCCTGCCTTGTTTCCAATTTTGAACAGAGTCTGGCAAACATGGCACAACGCCTTCAAAGCCTAACTGTCTCGGCAGCTGAAAAGGTGAGCTCAATCGGAAATGCACTAAAAGCATGAAACGTAGAATATGTAGCCCACTAAGTGGTAAATTGCTACTCAAATTGAGTGTGTTCAAATTAGTTACCTTTTAAAACCCAGCCATTTTGCTTTTGTTTAATTTTAAATGCCGAAGTCAGACCATGTCGAACTTAAAATAAATGCGACTGGCTAACCTGATCCTTCGAAAACCGACTCAAAAGGCCATTCTTGCGTTTCACTATCAGTTCCTCCAGAGGAGAAGTGCAGTGTATTTTTTTTTTTGCCTACGAAATTGTGTGCAAATCGTGAGTGAGGAGGTGGCATTCTAAGCGGATGTTCCCTCACCCCTCGAAAGGGGGACTGCATGGTGCCTGCGTCGTCCACAGAGCCCTTTTGCCCTAATAAAAGAGGGCTTTGGGTTGGCAATTATATCCCTTATTACCGAGAGCCGCTTACGCAATAGCCCGAACCGGCGTTCATTGATGGTTATCAAAACGATTCGAGCGCAACCTAACAAAAAAAGGTTTAGGCAAGTATTTGTCCACGGTGGGGACTTCTTCTTCGACGATGGGAAGTAAATGTCAGAACCGCAGAAACCCCAATCCTCTCTGACAGGTAAACAGACAGTCAGTGATTGCGATCTACATCGAAACACATGCACACAAATAAAAGCAGCTGAGTCATTCCCCATTGTATTTATTTTTGTGACTAGAAGAATTTTGTCATTGGTGTTGCAGGCTAAAATTGCAACATTAAGTTCTGTCTATCCAATTTTCGCGTTTGTTAAGTTGGTCCAAGAGATAACAGAGCACATTACTCTCTCCTGTTTGCATTGGGGAGATTCAGAGGGTGCCGAGTGGGACCAACGTGCCATTTTAACCCTGGCTTCTGTTTTGTGAAGGATTCCGAACTACGAGAACTGCGACAAATAATAGATTCCATGGTGCAGGAGCGATCTTCCTCCAATGCTGTTGATCCAACCAGCGGCAAACCGCCGTTTCCTCCCTCGGCCACAGCGAGCACTAATGCCAACTCTCCAGGTGTTGCCGCTGGGGACAAAGTTGAAGTGGAGGAGGAGAAGTCGAACAGTTGCCCTCCAGGAACTCCCAAGTCTTCAGGCATCAGGAAGGGAGGCTGGGTAAGTTCTGGCCGTGAGAATGCCTAAGCACCGCTTAGACTTTCGATATTTTAAGACCCTGTACAATCTAAAAATTCCTTCCTATAACCATCGGCCTTCGTTAGTAACGGTTTTGATCTCTAAACGTGCTGACGGCCTACAAAAAGTGTTGCCATGCTTTCCTACGCGTAAATTTTAAATGTGTGAAATGTCAGCATCCCCTTTGACGTACCACACACACTGAATGGATAGAAGTTGCTGTTAGAACCACTACTTAAGGCGAAAAACACCTTTAAAATGCCAAAATTGGAGAAGATAGATAAGTCTGAATCGGTAATTATGTATAATGGCCACATAAAGCCTGTATTCTAATATCAATGATTCTGTTACCTACTTATTTATCCAAAAGTAGTACATCAAACCGCTAACTTATTTTCAGTTAAGGAGCTCTTTTGATCGAGCGTTCCGACGTCGTGGTTCTCAAACCTCACTAACTGGGGACGCTAGCTCTCATGGCAGTCATTCAAAGCCCTCTCGACCCTTACCAGTCAGTGCCTGGAATTCACCCGATCACCGGTCGTCACATAGTGAGCCTTTTGCAAATACAACCATTTTTCTGATTTTACATGAAGGCCGCAAATTTGAGTCTTGTTTCTGTAGGCATGTGTCAACAGGAAATGGGTGCAGACATAATGCAACGTGCATAAATCGTTCCATTCAATAAACGACGCAATAAACACCAAATTTGGTTGCATAGCTTTTGGCTTTTATAGGCCTCTTTTTAAAATTCCAGCAATTTTTATCTCCCATCTGTCCTTATTAATGATTGTTTTGTTCCCACTATCGACTTCACAATGCTAAGATGTAACTCTGAGACGAAAATGTTACTCATTTCCATTATTAGTAGCGCCCGCCAGAGGAGTAGATTTAAAGCTGCCAATTCAACGAGACTTTGGCATCAAACTCAAGAAAATGTCGAAACTTTAATTTTAAGTCATAAATTCTTGCATTCCAAGGATTTTTATGTGGTTAATTTCACAAGTTCACTGAGACCTAGTGCGGTGTAAGGTGGTAAAAAAGTTTAAAAGGTAAAATAGTCAAGAATAAGTATTATCTCGTGCCCTGACCTGCCATCGCGTTGACGTTGATTGCAGGTTTGCCAGGGAACCGTCAAATAGCAGGAGGTCAATGTGGCAACAAGGTTCACACTATTGTAAGGACAAGGTTATCAATTACTTTTTCCCCGCAAAAGAACACACGTTAGGCTCCAGCAGACCCCATGACTACACTTTTAGGTGGGAGAGGTGGTGTTGGACTCTCCAGTTGACAGTAACTGATTTCAGGGTGATGTTCTAATTGTGGCACTTTTACTTTTGACAAGCAGATTTGCGCAAAAACTTTGTTCGTGCGGCTTCTGTATCTGCTGACGTGAGCAGAACTCAGGGTTACCCTGGCAACCACCTTGGTAATGGGTAAGTCCAGAAAGTTATTTTGTCGATAAGTTCTGCAAACTATTCTTGCAACAAGATTAGCTCTCTTAAAATGTATAAAACATTTGATTAGACAAGATTTTCGAGATCTTAGACATTATTGTAACTGCACTGTTCCTTATTTGAAAGTTAAATAAGGGGGTTACTAACGTTCCGTTATCTGATTGGTTGATTGTATTTATTGGGGAGCAACAATTAGTCGATAAAACTGACCAGGCATTAATGCAAAATAGTTGAAAATTTGTGGAGGTTTAAAACATTACGCTTACTAAAGGGTCGCGAAATGTCAGAGATTACTGTAACTTCATTGTTTTCTTAAGTAAAAAGTGTTGGCAGTGCTCGATGTTCTGATTGGTTGATTGCATCCAATGAGAGGAGGGAGGAAACGTGGGTTGTGCTGTTAGCCTCAAAAACCGCCCCGACTTGACAATGTGACACTCACCTGCGAGTGGAAGTACTAGTAACCAACACATCGGTGTCGACGGCGTGTGCTGAGGATTGAAACCCACCGAAATCTGCATAAATTCCACCTTGGAGCTGGTGTTCGTGCTAACTTTAACGATTGCACTAGTTGAGCTCAACATCCCTCTGTCTGTTTACCTTTAGCACATGAACTGTCTCAGCTCATACACCAATGGTGTGGAAGGAGCTTAAGAGTGTGTGAGAAAATCAAGCTAATGAACTTTGATTCAAACTCCAACAAATGTCAAAGGCCTTTGAGAGAAATTAGAAAATTCCATCTCGCAATATAGCGCTCTCTCAAGTTCGTGACTCCGTTAACAGTCGATTTTCTACCTATTGCGCATTCTCTTTAGCGGTTGTATTGGAGTCGACGGTTCTAGAGTTGGACCGACTTCTCCACCTTCAATATCCAGCTCCGCCTGTTGTGAAGCTCACTCGCGATGCCGTCTGTTGGAGGCAGAAGTGGAGGCACTGCGAAAAGAATTGGGAGAACGTGAACGACGCCTAACAGATGCCCAACTACAGGCTTTGGCGTCGGCGCATCAAGTGGATCAGCTTCGAGACCAACTAAACCTTCTCTTCCAACAGTTAAGTCTCCTGCGTTCCGACAACGAGCGTCTCCATGCCTCGGCAGCTGCAGCTGCCAACTCCCCGCACTTCAGTGCAGAGTGATGAATGTTTGAACAAAATTTTCCTTCTTGTTTTCTGATTGGGCGGTCGACTCATTGGTCGACTTTAACCCGGAGATTTTATGCTTCCGCATTTAGCAGGATGAATTATACTATATAGAGTATAAAGTATATACTACTTCTTTTGTGGGCACTATATTTAAGTAGCATGTGTGGATCTAGAATATTTAGTAGGCCTTGCGCTAGTTAGGAAAGAGAGAATGTCCAAAGTCATTATGCAATGCCACACAAGTGATCAAAGTGAAAGTTCTTGCAAGGTAATATAATATAGATTTTCACTGCAAAAGCAAGTTAAATGATCACCACCGGATCATTGCTTTTTTGGTAAATTGGACAGTCACTAGAAAACAGTGAAGGTAGTTGAGCAAGGTGTAAGCTGTTCGGGGAGGTAAAATTGGCATAAAGTACTTCGGTTAATTGCAAGAGGCGAAAAATTGGATCGGAGTGGACCTCATAAGATGTGCATCATTGAATTGCAGTTGAGGGATAGAATATGATAGTGATCAGTCAGTGGTGACCAATGCGGAAATCCCAAATTCTTTACGCTTTTTTGGATTCCTATCATTCAGCTTTTAGTGGTTTAGAGTGGTAAACTAACTACCAGGAAGGTTTGAATAAATGCGATTAAAAATGAATGATTTAATGATCTATCGAGATCTTGTGATAGGATCACTCAACCCACATTTGCTATCCGGAAAGTTCACTTGAAACTGCCAACCGTGTATGAGCAACCAACAATGTTTCAAACCGACGTGGTTATAGAGAGCCCTGATTGAGAGAAACAATTCAAATTAAATTCTTTGTGTGGGTGCCCTATTTATTCCTTTAAAGTAGCAAGCGGTGGCTCATTTTCAGTCATGAACGAAAGCCACGGCTGACACAGAAGACCAAAGTTGAATGTTGGAGTCATAAGAGCATTACCATAAAATGGTTTTTTCTGCTTACCAATCGTCTGACTGTGATTAACAATAGCCCTGCACTAACGAGTTATGCTAGATCTTGTAGAGACATTGACATCATACAGAAATTTTTTTCATTTACGATTAGAAATTAAGAGAAAACAGTCAAACAGTGCCATCATCACCATCATCCTTAGATCATACACTTCCTTTGGTGAGCGTGTTGAGTTCCATTCTGCCCACCTTCTTAATGCAGCCAAAACTCAAATATGAGCTACTTAATTTGCATTTCAGTAGCGCTATCGACACCAGCATCAAGACCTCGTTCTAATTACATCATTTAGACAGATTTTAATGCTAGCCAAAGAAACAAAGGAAACTTTAGAAGTCACAGCAAATTTAGTAGTGGTTGTGGAAACGCACCATCTTTTAAACCACCAAACTTTGAAACTCGATAAATTTTATTTAAAAAAAAATTCGTGTTGGATAAATTGCTGGCCGATCATCTCATTAGATAAAAAAGAATAAAGTTAAGAAAAAAACAAAAAAAGTAAAAGAGTCATAATCAGAAATGAGTAAAGAATTAATGAAATAATCATTGTCAGCATGCATCATGAGAGGTACTAATTTTCGGACACATAGATGGCTGGGAAGATACCAAATCGGTCTCCAATTCGGCCAGACCACCAGGACTCGTCAAATTTGTCAATATCACAAATTTCATCGCCTGCCTTAAAGGACAACTCGTCGGATTGAGCTAAACCATAGCAAAAGAGGAAAGGGGAAAGGAGGCAAAATTACACAGTGCCATTGTGAGCGCATGGACACATAAATGGGGTCAACTTACAGGCCACAAAGTCATACAAAGCCATTGCTGTAATACTGCTAGGTGGATTAGAACCGACCTTGGTAGCATCGGTTCCGGATTTGATTTCTTCAACGTGATTAGCCGGGAAAATGCCAGATCGAGTGCCAATGTATCCAAACCACCAAGACTCGTCGAACTTGTCGATATTGACAATGGTGTCCCCAGCATGAAAACTCAATTCGTCACTTTGAGCTTCGTAAAACATTTAAAAATTAGAGTCGATTTTAATGGACGCCAATGAGACTCGTGTGAAAGGCTTACAACCCACGAAGTCGAAAGCAGCCACTGCAGTGATGTTTGAAGTTCGCGCCTGCACTGATGACTCCGTCGGTTGTGAAGGCTGCAAAGCTGGCTTCAAATCCTTGTATTCTTGCTCCTCCTTCTCCATTTGAGCTTCAGCCTACAGGAAATCATAATTCAACTGATTAACCAATTAGAGCGAGGCAAACACGAAGAAGCTCGAAATGGCCAACGAATTGCCCAGTTCAAGGTATGGGTATGGTTAAAGGTAATTATGCTTGTACGAGGATCAAAAAAATTATGTAACCCGTTGAAGACTACAAGCATACACCGATTATAGCGATCAATAACTTAAGAAGGAAACTCGTTGAATGATACAATATCTCCAGTGAAAGTCTTATCTCTCCACAACTGCGATATGCACAAAAAGGTAGCGCTTACGATAAATAAGGGCGCGCCTGTGGATTCAGTGTTTAAGTACTGCTTATTAAGGGTAATAGGATGGCTTTGATCGGTTCTTCTGTACTGACAGGTTCCCAAACACTTAATAAAATGTTATTATGTGTACATTAACATTGCAGAAAACTGCAGAATAAAAAAACACTTAGTCCCAACAGCCTGCATTTTGTTTTTAAACTTGGCCACCTCTCGTACTACTGGAAAACGATCAGTGGACGGATGACTAAAAAAATTAATGGAAGGAGCTTTAATGGTCTTTATCAAAGCATTAATGCCATTACCTCATTAGAAGACGACGGCAAATCAGAGGGCTGTGGCACATTCCATGTTGGTTGAGCTTGGGGCTAAAATGCATTCCCAACCAATAAGGAAATAAATGCTACCAATAGCGCACACCGAGTATATGATTCGCAAATGATGAGCCAATAACAGAGGAGAATCGACCAATCACTGCTTAAAGCGCTACAACTTGCCCTCTGGTTGGACGAAAGCAATACTCATTGCACAATAACAGACCTCAGGTGTGGGTTCAGGTTCAGGAGAAGACGGCTTAACGCGATGAGGAATTGGTTCTGGCTCCCAAGGCTACAAAAAAAATAAAGGAACGATTATGTAAACTTAGTGAAAATCATTTCTGGCCAGAAAAATTTATTCACCTCCTCCACTCTTTCATGTTTCTCCTCGTCCGCCTTTTTCTCTTGCGGCTCCACTTTCTTTTCCTCAAACGTTTGAGGCATCTAAAGGGATTAAAAAGTAATACCTTTAACAAACTTAATAAAATACAAATTATGAAAAAAAACCATCATTTACCTGTGGCTCAAATTTAGGGATCGGTATTGTGGGTTTCGGAGCTGGCTTCGGCTAAAAAGGAAGTAATCATTAAAAAAAGGCATAACCTTATGCCAACTCTTACCAGCTTAGCGTTGTACAACTAGCTTACATCTACCTTCTAGAAGATTGCCATAATTTCAAGTCAAATTACGGAGTGGGGTTTAGGTAGATCTAACGAGGAAAAGTTTTATTCAGGGACTTCCTTTCTACCATTTTGGACGAGCTTTTGATCTAAGCACGCAGTTCTTCCTTGGATACTGGGAAGAACAAGGGATATCATTCGGTAGGCTTCCAACCGAAACAATCAACTGTTAAAACTGAAAGTTAAGGCACGAGTTACCTCTTCTGCAGGTACTGGTTTAGAAAAGATGTTCGGCTTGAGTCGTCCCACCTGTGGACGTGGAGGTCGTTCTACTGATTTATTCTGGTCCAAAGCCAACTTCTCAAAGCGTGCACGCAGTTCACTGGCACGGTTCTGCCCGCTGCTCACCTCAGGTCCTTCAAGAGAAGAGGAGAAAGAACACTTTGAATTGAAAACAAAAAATCAACACTCCATCAACGCGTTCAAGCCATGCAACCGACCGAGGAATAAATTTAGTCAACATGTCAGTGAACTGGCGACTATATTAAGCTTGTTCACTGCCCACTCAGAACGTCCGACTCAAAAATGCAACTAAGCATCACTGTAAACACACATACTGCTGAAAAAAAGGTTGCACTGCTCAAACAGTTCTGAGCAGAGAGCTGAAAACCAGCTCACATTCAGGACGTGAGGCTGGATTCTGTGCATTCAAGACTACAGACTGGGCAATAAAGGGAAAGCACACACACTGCCGAAAGCTATTACAAGTGAACACGGAAAAGCTGTGTTAGCACATGCATAGACAATTCACGTAACTACTTGATCTTACTACAGCATATAAAGTGATCCAATACTGCCGAATAGCAGACGTGCTTTCAAATCTTGATCTAGGGATAAGAAAGACAACCAGTCTCAAAGCGGTGTCTGGTAAACCAAGCAACTAAATCAGTGGTCCTTCTGCACCCACTAGGATAGTATCCTGTAAACTAAGCACAGCTGGCCTACTTGGATTGAAAATGACCTCCAGAGTCATAATGGGAAACAATAAGACAACTTGAAACTGATTCTAGTTGATGATAAGCAGTTTGGATGAACAAGTCTGCTTAGAAGATTTGCATTCTATTGGCAGTTAGAAAGTGGTTCAGAGATGCTGATGCCTGAACGACATTAGCCAAGATTCCAATCTAACTTTGGCTCAAGTCTCCACACTCTCAACAGTTCAATTTTATAGTACCTCAAGAAGCTAACTTGACCATTTTGCACTCTACTGCATCTCTATAAGGGGGAAAAAGGTAATCAAGTACGTTGTTGAGACTGGTGGGGGACAGATGGCTCTGGTGCGTCTCGGTAGCCAAATGACGAGGCATCGACACGATCCTTTTGAATACCGTATTTGCCCCCAAATCCCAATGCGTAATCCTTCTGTGAGGAGTGTTTTGACAACTCCTCGTGGTGATCATAGCCCAAGGCGGTCTAAAACAAGGAGGGGATACCTTAGTCGATGACACTACGATCTTATAGTTGGTTAATGTCATCAAAACAGCGCTTTCATAACCAGAGAACACAATTTCGTCTTTTTAAACTTGTTTTTGAAAAATAAAAGAGAGGGAGTAAAAAGGAGACGGCGAGTAAAGTTTTTCATCCAAGCCTGAAGCGACCAAGTCATAGGTGGAAGGGGAAACTTTCTCAGGAGAAAATTTCATTAGCTGTTTCTCTTTGATAGATTGATAAATTATGAAACTGAGACGCAGTTAAATTCATGCGTAGAAAAAGAGTAGCCCATACTCGAACATTAGCGCCATTTATTAAAATGTTTGTGAAATAACAGTCTACTCACAAGTTAATAAGTAGACATAAAAACGTGTAGATTATCCTACCTTATCTTGCCTATCTGTTTGGATGCCATAGCGGCCGCCGAAGCCCTTGGAGTAGTCCTGCTGTGATGAATGTTTTGATACCTCAGACTGATAGTCGGTACCAACAGCACTCTAAAAGGGCAACATGAAGGTTAGGCTACCACGTAAACTGCGCAGACCTTTAATGCTGAATTAGCAAAGAACACTTGCCATTTCATTGTTTCAAAGAAAAAACTCATTCACTCAACTGGCGCAGCAGCATCTTATCAAATCAGCCAAACGCAGCACTTAGTGCAACGTTCAGTGATGCGTCAGAAATTAAACATACCTCCACGGTGGTTCATAAACGAGAGCAATGGAGGTATCAAGCGACCAATACAAGGTTTGGAGCATTCAAGCAATTTATATGTGCTACTTCAGTCGTAACCGAGAAAATAGGCTTATTGAGTATCAGTTAGCCTCCACCTATTTTGAGATTGACAGTGAAAGGACATCTACAGCACTGCAGCACTCTTCAAGGAGAGTCCACTTTTGCACACAAAAAACCATTGTGCTGGAAACTATTGTGTGGAAAACACTTTCACATACTCTTCATTCATTTGTTCGGTTAGAGTAAGATAAAATAGCATTAATGAAAGCGAAAGAGGGTAATGGCGCCTGACATGTCCTTTGATATACTGACCTAAAAGTCTACAAATGAATTTCTCCACTCAAAAAAAGTGCTCGAAATGCTGTTCAGGCACCTTAACAGGGCCTCATTAATTCCCTTCGCCTTCTCTCGGATACTAAAAAAAACTAGAAGGTGCTTGCTGTCAAATATAAAGGCATTCAAAAAACTGTCCAACTCTTAGCTCCAGTAGTGGCAGGCAAATTTAGACTGCAAAAAAGAATTGACTGAAATGTGTGCCACCTCTATCCCAAAAAACGCCATCTCACTGCTCAATGAAGCGACGCGATTTTCTTAAAGAAAAGATTGCAGTTAAGACACCACCTCCCATCTCACTTACTCACATTGGCACTACTCACGGTGGAATGGCTCAAGTGGATCGCTCCCACCCCAGCCAATACAAGAGCATGCCTAGGGCGAGCTACCAATAGTTAGCATTCGCACACAGCAGCTTGTAAAGCCAAGAATGTCTGCTGACAACCTTGAAAACTCGGTAAGACGACGCCAACCCCCAACCTATCATCAGGAAAATATCTGTAGTCTAAACGTTTCAACGACAGCGCTTTGAACGTCAATGAGGGTGTCGGATTGTGACTCTGCTCTTGGATGTCATTTCTACGAACGTCCAGCAGGATCAAAAAATGCTCAATCGTAACCCAAGCGGTACCAAAGCTACACATGAGGTAAGCCCCATGCAAGGCCATGATAAGAACAGCGCATTAATTTTTGTGCTTCTGAAAAGTTCGTAAACGTCGGCTACGATAGAAAATTCAAATGCAAAATAGTTCAACCCTATCGTTAGACCATTCGAAACATGTTAATCTGTCAAAAACTCCGATTTTACAGAGACGTTTAGTGGATAGGCAAAAAATCCATTCTAAATAGCAAACTCTACGATAACGTGGGTTCGTCAGAATGTGCAAAACAGAACACTCCTTTCAAAATGGGAGCAGAAAAGCAATTTACCTTATTTTTATCGCAAATGCCGTAACGACACATGTGAATGGCGCCTTAGGGCGCGCCACTGGGTCTCAACGACCTGCACATATATCGTAAAAACACACACCATGATCCTCACGTGATGATGAAAAAAACTATGCCAAAAGTAGTTTTCTATCTATTTAATGAAGTCTAGCGATCCAAATGACCAAAATGTCAACAAATTGAACGAACAAAAATAAGGTCGGGGTGTTCTACCCACCAATTGTTTTTGACATGCAAAAGTGTGCACCACTGGGGCAATAAAACAAAATGCAGTGCCAATTTTCAAATTAAAGCGTATGAAAAATTATTGCCATGATGTCGTGGAATGATAAGCGGTAAATATGCCGCACAAAGTAAACCGATTTTACGTAAACAGTAGCGTTATGTGGATAATGACTCAGCGCTTATAAATACCAGTAAGGAGACGTTGGCAAGATCTGCACCTGTGAGTGGCGAATAACTAAACAGGCATCATAGACCAGCTAATCCAATGGCAGCCTAATGTAAACGATGATTCGTGTAGAGATAGCAGTGCATAGTCAAATGAGTACACAATAAAATCCAAAGACTTACTTTGTCCATTCGATCTTTTTCGACACCAAACTTGCCACCATAACCATAGGACGCTTTTGGAATGGCGTTCTTCTTGCTTTCCGCATCCGACTCTAATGCACCTTGGATCAAAGCATTCATGCTACAAGGAAGCAAGCGCTAGCATTATCGAGTCAGATAGAGTCTGAGAATTCACCACGGCAGTTAATATACATGTATATAATGACTTTAACTAAATAAACCAGTTAGCCTCAGTAAGAGGATTCTGCAGTGCGCACAAACATACTCAACATGGCCAACACGACCAGGAACAGCCTGTGAGCCGAAACGTCGCTCCCTTTCAGTCATGACATTCTTATAATCAGGAGTGATACCCCAATCATCGTCATCAGCCATCTTGTAAAATGAAAAAATGCACATAGACAAAAAATCACTCAAAAATAAATAAGAATCACAGAGAATACTCTAATGAAAACTTGCCACAATATAGGCTATATGTAGTAGGTATAAGGCCGACCATTTCGACAAACACAACTAACCTCCCCGAGAGTAAATCAACCGGAGCCTAAGAGCTTCAAATTTTCGCCATCACACCGTATTCAGTTCAATAAACTTGTGTTGGCAAATTTGCTTTACACTTTATAATCTGTAGTATTGGTAAAATCGTTTTGATTTTGACTTTAAACTGTAAGTTATCTGAACAGTATTCTTGGTTTGAAATTAACATTATCATTGTTTGTTATTTAATGCATTGGGCGGATTTTACTTGTATCTATACTTAATTGGAACTTGGTTATTTGAGTCTTCTGTGTTGCATTAGTAATCCGAAGAACTGGTTGAACTTAGCTATTTGGAATGCAATGGCGCGTGATGATAGAGCAAAGGAGATAATTTTAATTCCAACCCTATCCTTCTGTATTTACAGAAACCAAGGGGAGCGATAAACCCCTAAGTTACCTCACCCCCTTCCTTCTATTGCCTTTATTATCTTTTTTTGACTACAAATATTTGCCTACCCAAAGGTTTTCTGGTTTACTTATTCTGTTCAACAAGTAAGAAATATCGATAAGAAAAATAATTAAGTTTCGATTAATACAGAGCTTGTCCAAAACTAGGCAAATTCGTTCACTAGAAGCTCATGGCACCGCATCGCCATCTGGAATGTGCGATTATCATTGAAAGTTACAATAATGGAAGAGTATCACATTCCATTCCTGATCGCTGTATTAAATTACAACCTGTTTGTGCCTTGCCATTATATTTGTTGCAAAGAGAAAATCGTTCTTTGTAGACCGTCTAGGCGAAGTCATATTTCTGCCTTCCTCTAATTCGCTCATTGTCGTATTGACCATACTGTTTGGAAATAAAAATGCCAGTAATAAAAAGTACCCTTAAATTTGCATTTAATGAGAAAAGTATTGCACCACCCGTTTTCAGGAACAGCTAAGCGGGGATTTTGTGGGAAAATAAGCTGTTTCACATTCATTATCTTTGCTAATGATGAAGCTCAAGTAATTGATAGCTGTAGCGTCTCACGACCTCCCAGTTGGTAGCTGAAGGCATTGGGCATAACTGGAGGGCTCGTATTTGGGGTGAGGGAGGGATGTGAGCCGTTGGCTTATCTCAAAAACCGATTTGCACAGTCCGATGTGGCCGTCAGTGTTTAAATTAATACCAATCGGATAAGTAACCTGTTTAAATCACCAAATTTTTAAGATGTGTTAATCTGGTATACATGGTGACACTGCCACTGACGTTAAACTCTATTTAATAGTTGACGCTGAAATCAATTACCGGAAGGCTTAAAAACGGTTTAATAGACAAGCGACCTATTAAACGTTCTCTCTTCCTACCACCTGGAGTTCACGCGCATGATAGAATCGTTGAGACTCATCTTTTCGTGCCAAAGGGTTTGGACATACCTCCATCCATCTGCACCATTTCTCACCTTTCCTTGTCGGCCATATATAGGAGACTGTCAATCTGAATGTAGTCGCCATTTCTATGCATGGGTTTGTCCGTTTACCAAATCCTGTTATGCACCACCTTGATTAGCAATGTCTGGAGTGGCTCTCTCCTTGTGCACTAGCTTCTGGTAACATGAAACGCCTGTCATTACCATTGAGCGTAATAACTTAACTACCCTCGGTTTCACTTGGCCGTAAATGCAAGTATTAAACCCATCTTGTCAGACGAACCATGAAAGCGTAAATAGGACCGCAAAATCAGCATTTTTGCCAACTTAAAGTTTTCAATAATCCAATCTGTCGTCCATCTCACAGGCTGTAAGAGGAGGAGAGCAACTAATTGAGCTGATCCACACCGGTGTCCTCAGCCGATGGACACATATCATGCAATTCCTTTTTACTAAGATTTGCGAGAGGTCACCTAATTAGATGCTTTGTTTACTTTGCTTCCAGGTCTGCACACTTGTTGACCTGTCACCTCGGTAACTACACCGCAGGCAGTAACCAATTCCCTTTGAGGTAATAACGCAATGGATATGCACAATTTCGTTACACTTCCGGAATGCGGATTTTGTTATAAGAAATATTATCCGGTAATTTTGCACACTCTTTTTCCCAAACACAAAAAAAACCTTGCCAATTATAATAAAATGTTGAGAATTCAAACGGCTACTGTAAATGGGAGGAGGGAGTTTGAATTTAAACGCTATTTGTGGAAGACAGTGAGGACGCTTGCATTGACATAACTTCACCTTTTAACCTACGAATTCTGGCCATGCCCAAAAAGACGCCTTCTTCAGGAGAACCCCAAAAAAGGTCTTCGAGCTTCGAGCAGCGCTAACGTTGGTGACAGTGGTGGGAAACGAATCCACGTATTTTTTATACCACTGGAGGAGAAAAGAGGAGAAGAAAAGACCTCCTAACGACCAAGAAGGACGGGAGTCGAGTGAGGACGGGGGCTGTGTAATAAAGTAATGAATGTTGTACTCTAGGGGCGCACTCCGTAAGTTGTTTTTTGGTCTGTACTGACGCATTGTTAAAATGATTGACCATTGGGGGAAGAGGCACGATCCTTCCCGAAAGTCAAAACATCGTCATTGTTACAGGTGGAGACTTTTGAGGACATTCAAAATGAAGTGGGATTGACAAGCTTATCGAGCAGTGCTCAGAAAAGTCGAATCCAAAGAATGTCAGTTGTTAATAAAGTCGAGAGGCATTTGAAGGCTAGTTGGCGTGTGGATGTTATGGATTGCCAACAGAAATTCACTTCCATTGTCTTCACGCTGTCTTGACTACTCCACCAAACCGCTTTGGTCGCTTAAACACACAATCAGTGGAGGCGACGTAAATCCCGACTATGCCTTGGTGCGAGTGTCAGTCGGTCAGTCCCTCAATGTTTACCCAAAATACCTTCCATTCGAGCAATGGTTTTCGCATTATCACCTTAGCAACCCTCAATGGATAATTTGTTGATCAAACGGTCAATTAAAAGGTGAGCTTTCACGATTTAATGAGGTTTTCCACGGTTGACGCATTCAAATCACTCATGCAGTTACCCTCGGAGAGGGGACTTAAAGCGGTTCGTGCCCCACGCTCCCACTAATTCTCCTCCCCTCCCAAAAAAATTTGCGATTGGCTGCCACGGTGATAGTAAAGAGAAAAAGTAGGACTGAAGCGCATTAAACTTTAAGGAATCACAATGCATTCAAAAAATTTAAAACAAATAACTCGCCTTTTGCGAGTTATCACATTAAATTGGGGACAGACGTATAATAAAAATTGGTTTGGCATAAACTATAAACAGGAGGTAGACTCTGTACTCACAATGAGAAATATTCTCTTGTTACTCCTTGTGTTTGAAGGAATCTGGTTTGGGTTTTGGTGAGTTGGTCTCCATCAAGCCGTCCGTGCGCCGCAATGCGCCAATCTCATGCGTTGGCCAAAAGCTTATGCTGAGTTAATCAAGCGATGTGGTGAGTGGGCACCGAAGAACGAAGTGGAAGTTGTGTGGTTTTGCGCTCGCAATGAGGGACGAGGATCGGTTACAGGCGCAAACAGCTGTTGAATGGCACTGCAAGGATTTGCAGAGAGTTGCCTCGCAAACAAAAAAGCCAGTCGATACATAACGGGAGGTGGGTAATATGACCCTCTGAGGAGGGACAGGGTAGGGGTCGGAAGGAGGGAAGACGGTGGTGGAAGGACCAATGATTTGGGTACAATTGCACACGAGCAAACGCGTACAGACACCGAGTTGACGACAGGACCGCATTTACGCCATGTTCGCAAATGTTTCCGCCATTGTGACATCTCGATACTGGTTGTGCTGTTGCTCCTGTCCACTCTCTGATCGCCTCATTTGACCCAACCCTTGGGGCCAAACAGGTGGTAGTGTGAAAGGACTGCAAAATGAAGATTTACGTTGTATATAAAAACTGAGTTTCTGCACTGAAATGTAAATAAAAAGGTTTATAAGTAAGGGAGGAGAAAATTAACATCAGAAAACCTACTACAGCCTCCATTTACAAGAAACTCCGGGGGATTTAGCCTAATATTAACTTTAATTAAAGGAAAAGAAAAGGTGATTTTAATGCGGCTTAACAACAGAATAAAAGGCGATTCTTCAAAGTAATTAAAATACACTAGGTGAGTCCAAGATGCGTCATTTTCGCCCACTTATGTAACTTAAATGCGCCTTTAATCTCAACTCCAACTCCATCCGTCCACTCGTCCGCCATTCCAACCGCTTAAACATAACAGTTGATTGACATGGCAACAATCAGAAGTCTTATCGTTTCCTTCTACTCTTTTGGCGATGGAAGTGCATAACTTTTAGCTTTTGTAGACCTTTTTTGAAGTATTTTGTTCCTCGCAGCCATGGAACAGACTTGCCAGTTGTGCAAATTCGGATCCTCGAGGAGGAACTAAACGGTCAGGAGGAGGCACATCCTCCTTCTACTGCTTAGTCGTGTAGCACCGACGACCCTATTTATCTTTTAGTCCTACCGCAATGCATAAACTTTCAATATATCCTCAAATTTTACGCTTAAATCTTCCCTTCAATCGACATGCAAAATGTGTTGCAATGTAGATGCTTGTAGAATTCACAGGAGGGAGATGCTTTTTGTCCTGGGTGGACGTGCGTGTTCCAGCACTGCCGCGCATTTGCTATGTGTGTGTACGTGTGTTTACTGGGCAGAAAAACTTATCTCTGCAATCGCACTAATCTTCTGTCACTTCAAAAATATCAGACGACCAAGGCTCGCATGCTTGTCAAGCCTGAAGCACTGTCAAATCTTCCAACGTGGCGGAGGGCAAATTTTAAATTTACTTAGTTTAAGCCTCGCATAAAAGCAAGAGCAAAATTCAAATGAAATTAACCAAGTCTTCACTATTGTTAAATCATTGTCTAGTAAAATGCTATCAATGTTCAGGTCTTAGTTTATTGGTCATTTAAAGTTTTGGAGATGATGTTATTGCATTTAAATTTAACAAGGATAAACAGCATCGCCTACCAGAACCATGTAAAAACACACTCATATTCGACAACGCGACAGTTAAGAGGGGTGATTTATGGCTATGAGAACATATTTTCGGATCAATTTCCGCATAATTAAACTGTGTTTTGAACATTCAGAAACTTGCTTTCCTTACTTTTGAGGGCATTCAGTACCCTTTACAGCGCTGTATTTGTATCTTCCCGCAGTTCTCAGGACTAAGGAATATTCAGTCGAAATAAAACTGATATCAAGCAATCATCTATCCAATTGACCTAATTTATCCTTTTAAATAAAAGGCGTATGGATTTTGGATGTAAAATGAGGTCAAAACAGCGCCTGGTTGTCAGTGCTTTGAGAAATAAAAGGGCGGAATTAGTTGTAGTGCTTATCTCTGATTTAACATGTGGCAGTGTCACAGGCAGATTATAGCAACACTTGCATATAAGATATACAATATATGTCTCAAACGAAAGACAGACTTTCACTTAATCATCAACAAATCCCACAGAAAAGGCTTTCAAATTTCAGGCTAGATATTTTTCGTTTTAGAATAAGTGTCAAAAAGCTTTGTACCTACTTTATGATATTTAAAAGAAAACATGTTCCTACCATGCATATATATTGCATTTTTACTCTGAAAATAATTAACGTTATTTTATCAAAAAAGATTTTCGGAAATAGGAGGTAACAATTATAATTCAAAATTAGTACGCACAGCAGTTGTAAGAGCCAATGGCGTCAAGGCGCGAGCTCAAGTCACCTCGCCGTTGGCTTCCGCGTGCGCGCATCCCTCCACACCCCAGGGTGCGCGTAAATGGCTTTTGAATGAGGCGACCAATTAGTGCGTGCGCATAGGGCTGCGTGTTGAAAATTGACCAAAAAGGCATACTCGAATAGCTGGAAGTTATACCGCGCGTATCACCTTTGATTTTCGCCTTCTAAGCACTCTCTGGCCTTTCCCAATGTATGCCAATTCTAAGAATCCTGTCGGAAAGCCTTCCAGAGGTGATTTTCAACAATCTCCCAATTCTATCGGTAATGTAACTATCACCAGCTGTCATAAATTAATTTTTCATGGCACCTAACTAATCTAGTTATTTTATTTTATAATTACAGGAAGGATTCTTTATGACATTCCGTGCAAGGTGTGCAAGGACCACTCCTCAGGCAAGCACTATGGCATCTACGCTTGCGACGGGTAAATTTCTAGTAACTTAAGCGGTGACTAGCAAATATAAATAAGTTCATTTTTCGTATATTAAATGTCTCAATTTTTTATTAGTTGCACATACTGGAGCAGAAGGCACGGTCTAGTTTGCAAAATGGACTTTTAATAGATCAGCCTTTAACCAATCAGGTGTCTCTCTTGTCACTAAGTTAATTTATAGGTGTGAATTTTCTGCACAATTTGCTATGATTCTTACGTGAACTCCAAAATTGCAATCTGCTTGCATTTTGCTCCCTTTTTGCCATAGCTGTGCGGGATTTTTCAAGGTAAGATGGTTCGGAACTTTTTCCAAGCTATATTCACTTTCTCCTCCTACTTCTCCCCTACTTGAAGCGGTCAATTCGACGCAACAGGCAGTACACGTGCAAATCCCGAAACGGTCAGGAATCTTGTTGTCGTGTGGATAAACCGCATCGCAATCAGTGCAGAGCCTGTCGACTTAAAAAGTGTCTCGAAGCTGGCATGAACAGAGACTGTGAGTGCATCTTAATCCTTTTTACTGTCTTGTCGTTTCTAATGGACAACTAGAGTATATTAATAACTAAATGCTAATCACCTAGCAGTATGCAGGTTATGAATTCCATCTTAATAAAATTAAAGACTGCTAAATTTTAGGCAATAAAACTGCGAGTTGAACCACTTTTCTGTAGTTAACTTTACTATAACTTAACCATGGTGCTACAATAGAATTATTAAAAGTAGAACTTACTCATAGCGTTTAATTTATTATAATTTAGGAGTTCTTAGGAGGAATAAAATTTGTATAAAAGGCAGGTGGTAGTGGTGCTCACTTTGAATCAACCAAAGGTTGGCATTACGCTATCATTACTTACTGCTCTGGTTTTCCACAAGTAAAATAACAATGGTGCAAATCCAGAGATTGTTTGAAAACTCCCTTTTATTTATTTGATCTTTTTTGAGTTGAAGGGAAAAAGGCATGGGCTGGAGCCTACACTTAACTCCTGAACGGTGGAGCCACACAGTAGTACGAACATCGACTGAAATGAAAAAATGTTCATCATTAAGCTGTTTTAGGTATGATAATAAATTCAAGGGATCCGAAATGCCGAACTTCTTAAACTGGAACTGCAGACGATGGATGTAAATACACCAATCGGGCCGAGCAGGTGATTGGCTGTCAGTCAGCCAATCACTAATAAGGAAACGAAAATCCTATTTTTGTCCCCAAAACCCCACTCGACTTTGTATTTTTTGTTGTCGCCATGGTAATTGTAGAGCAGATTAAGTCAAGACGCATTTTGAAGAGGTCAGATATTGTCAATGGCCTCACGCTCCACATACACAATGATGATTCAAATGGGCGCCAGTCCAGCACAGGTGTGAAGTTGAGTTTTCAGACAGTGCACTAATTGTGCTGGGACCACACACACGCACACACTCGAAAAACACATGTTTTGTGCTTCGTTTTTCTTCCAAATAAGAGATAATGTGAGTCAAAAAATGATTAATTGTTATCTTTCTCGGCATGACTTCGAAGAAGTCGGCTAAATGCAATCACAAAGTAGGAAGGAAGGAAGATATCTTAAAGGATTGGATACATTTTTAAACATCATTAAGACACTGCTGTATTGAATCAAGATAGCTTGCATTTGTAGTAAGAGTGTTGAAAATTGTGTCAGAATGACACAGTTCCCACCAGTTGGAGGCAAAAATAGGGGCGTTGAACGTGAGAGAAATTGGCGACTGCCCACTGGGCAATTAAAGTGGAGCGCTAGATGTGCGCACTTGGGAGCCAATGTGAGTGATATTGCTGTTGTTGTTGTTGTTGTATTATACCTTCTGCATTTTGATTGACTGAGGCGAGTTGGTCAACAAGTCAGTTTTGAATACGGAAGAAGGCTTAGGCCGTGAGATTTTCACATCACATGGCCGAGTGTGTGTGCGTACAGTGCTGAAGTAACCAGCGAAAACAATCATAACTAAGAGGCCATAATGTTAGCAACAAAAAAAGAAATTATCATATTTGAGGTTTACTATCCCTTCAAATTGCCCTGAGGAGCACGATTTTCATAGCATCTATTGAGCACAGAAAAGGACGCTCATCTGTGTGGATTGTACAACATGGATGATGGTGGTGGTCAAAGACCTTGAAAGTATTTTTTCCTCTGATCTAAACAGGCTAATGGTGGCCATGGAAATCATTTCAAACCGACCAATTTTACGGTCAAATCCCTGAAGGACTCACCCAATCAGTGAGATAACACCTGAGTTACTAGGGCTCACAGGATGGAGAGTGGAGGATGCGGAGGAAGAAGAGGGCGAACTAATTGAAACCACTCTTATTTGGCCATTTTTATGAAGCATGCTTGACCCGTCACTTATGCTAATGAGTTTCATCCTCGTCCTGGTAACCGAAAAATTATAGCCGACTTTTGCATAAACTAATCGCTCAATTTTACGGTTTTTGAAGCAATAAAAGAGCGCCAAAATCTTTGTGACATTTCTGCATGACAAGTAAAAGGGGGATATGCAATAAAGTGGTGTTAAATTTCCATAAAATAAAAATTTCCTCACTTTAGTTGGCAATTAAAAAGAAAACACGAAGGTCATGTCAGGCAGGGTCAAAAATGACAGTTTCATGAGTGATGCAAATAAATGAAAGTAAAATTGGTAATTTCTTTTAGCTGTTCAACACGAACGTGGTCCACGAAATTCAACTCTTCGAAGACAGGTGGCATTGATGCTTCAAGAACAGGTGCCGCCAAAATCGCGTCAAGAAGTGGGTTCAAATGCATCCACCTTCTTTGGAGTGCATTCACGTTCTGAAATTTTTGAATCGTCTGCTTATCAGCCTCCAATACCACCGCAATCGCTCTCATCATCATGCATTCCATTCCACGTTTCCGACTGGTGCTTTCCCAAACCCTTCTACAACCTCTGCCCAGGCAGTTATGCACTCTCTCCTCCCTTCACGGAGTCATTTAATATTTTTCTAAGAAGTGGTCTTTCCCTCCCTCCACCCAATTCTTTTGTACAGTTTCAAGCACCACCACTTCCACCTCCAATATCATCGTCTTCCAGACTTCCACATGGCAAGGCATTCTTGTCCAACCTATTATCACCACTACCTCTGCCACCGCCATCACTGCCTCAAGCACTGTCAAAAGCCGAGGCATTTGGAATCGACAACCTCCTGAACGAATCCCCACTAGGTGAGTTAGGAGGGAGAGACAGGGGAGGGAGGGGAGGAGCGTTCATTTATGACCTTTTCATTGGCATGACCGCAGCAATGCTGTAGTAGAGACTCCTGTTAGGAGGCATTTGCACACATGTCATATCATGCGTAAGTGCGTGATTGACAAACAGGTTGTCTGATTTTTCGACAGGTGAGAAATAATCTTTCGCGCAGCTGGGAGCCTCATATGCACAATCAGTGGGAAGATATTCAATCTCTTCGAATAGTGCATTCTTTTTTGTGCCAGAACAAAAATTTCTATCCTTTCTATTGACTTTTACAAGAATGGTGCCGTGTGCAAAATGCTGTGCGATGGTTGTGGATAGCAGTGTGCACATCGGAAACACACAATAAAGGCTTTTATGGGAGTAGGCTGGGAGAATGGGACAGAGTCCTTCCAAAGCCGTTTCATCAACCATTTGCATAGTGGAGATTAAAAGAACTAAATGTAATAGCAATAGAGCTTAAAATTGGATGCTGACACGTTATCGGTCGCTGTTAAGGGCAAGTGAGATAGGAAACACTCATTCAAACACCAAGGCACACTATGCACTTAATGGAACGCTGGTCTGTGATTGGCTGATTTTTGCGCTCAAAATCTGGTAAAATGTCAATGCCGTTTTGATTCCTAGACCATGCTTTAGAAGTTGTTTAAGCTATTGGAGCCAGTTTATGAAGGTTAAATCTTTCATCCAAGTCAAAAAATTGATTTTAAGTTCTTTTAAGTTTTTTGCAAAAAACCACCATTATTGCAATTTGATTGGATGAGGAAGGAAATCGGATACCATTTGTCTGTCTACTGATGGTAGACTACCACTTCTCTTAATTCTCCTCACATACTCTTCACCTAATCACCAGTTTTGTGAGCGAAATGCCTCAGTCCAGTTTGTAAGATATTCACCGCGCAAATGTAGTTATCGTAGAAAGTACACAATGGTTGCATCCACAACCGGTTCATTTTAAGCATAGTCTCCTGCGTTCTCTGAGAGGTATCTTGCGCTTTGATTAAAGGTTGTGAGTTGATGTGTCACTAAGCATTCGATGACAGAAAAGCGATTTTGTCTTGTCAAATCTGTACCAGGTACGATTTATGGAGCGATACAGTCATGTGTGATTGCCTTGTTGGCTGCAGAGGTCCATTAGGTCTCCCAGAATGATACAGCCCACCTTACTGACCTTTGACTACTCAACACCCACTGCTCCTTGAAAATGACCGACATTAGTGCCATTGTATGATGTGGATTCTTAATCCCTCTTGTGGCATATTATCATGTCAAAGGACACGTCAAGGGTGTAGCATCTGATCGGACAAATGACGGTCCTGCGACAAAGTGAGAGCCCATTTGCTCATGGTAAAAATTGCTGAAGAATTTTGGTTCTGTCTCAGTTGCGTCAATATCATTCAAACGTCCTGAATTCGTTTGAACCGGGTGATTTGGGTAAGTTTGACACTTATATGCGGTTTTGCATGCACCCACTTGTTATTTTGGTGACTAAGCAGCTAGATAGGCACACATCATGAAATAACTGCCAATAGAAAGAATTTGACTCCTCTTCAAGCCTACAGAACACAAGGAAGTACGCGAGTAAAGCCTTTGCACGATTCTGGCAAATCTTCTGCCAACCTCCAAAGTTGTATTATTTCTTTAGTCACTTACACTTTGTCCTTTTTTGCTATTTTGCTTGCAGTACCAGTAACTGGTGCTGAAGAAGAGAGAACTCCTGTATTCGGTAAAATTGAACCAAGAATTCCACCCCAAACATCCACCACTCCAGAAGAACTCAGCGTATGTGTCAAAGGCATTCTACTCTCCACAATGACGTGGATCAGCACCATTCGACCGGATCGACAACTGCTCCGAATGTTTCTCCAACCTCCTGTTTATTCAGCAGCTACTCAACTGACTCCTCGTGAAATTGCTTGCCTCATGAGTATCACATGGCCAAAGGTCTTCATCCTAGAAGCCATTGAGGTCTTTCTGAAGGGTCGGGACGGCGAAAAACTTGTTGCCTTCTTGGTCAGGTTATGCAACAATGGAAATGCCACCGGTTTCAGTGAGTTGTTTTAGAATTTACAATGCTTTTTGAAAACACATACAATCGTTTGCTATTCAACACCCTCATAAGGTGGAAATTGCGTCGCCAGTGTGAAAGGATTCAACATTGATGCATGATTGCAGTGTCATCAGAGAAACCTTGTCCTCCCTTCACCGCCTTATCACTCATTGACGGATAAGGTGGAGCGACCAAGGGGGAGGGAAAACTGAAAGGTACATCACGTCTCTAGAACAAAGGCTGTTTGAAGACTTCCGTAGACGTCATCTCGATTCACAGGATACTGTGCTAATCATCGCAAGCTCTTGCATGCATGCACACGCGACCGCAGATGTCTCTCACCCCAAGGTGTGGACCCAGGCACACCGAAGACATCAATCACGCCTTTCACTTGCTATCACAGGTATACAACAACAGGCCTTTCGCTGACCCTACAATAATGCAACTTTTACTCTCCATAAAAAGGCATTTTGAGTGGTTTAGAAGTCTTTCAAAGTCGATGACTGCTGATTGGAGGGATGGAAGGCAGTACGATCTGAAGACAACTAATCCAAGGAATTACAAGTGCAATCAAAGTCAAGAGGGTGCAAGGCTTGGCATCTCTTTCTCTCGGCTGACAGCCACTTGGCAGCGTCTTTCGATATACCTTTTGTCGATTTGAGGTTCTATACAAGTAGGAAAAGAGGTGTAAAGCTAAACTAAAACACTAAACTGTGGAATACTGATAATTTTAACACTGAAACAAGTTAGGAGCGGAAGGAGGAGAAGAGGATGAAAACGTCGACAGGATGACAATATGCACAGCTCTACCTTCGCTTTCTTTATTTCACTTCACGTCATGAAGTCCTTGCAAATACACAAACACCTGTGTAAATCACCATCTCCTATAGCCCCAGTGGGACAGCTTTGACATGCTATTAAAATGACTGCGATGACATGAAAAGTTTCCTTTTGGCACACCTCATGAAAACGCGTGGTAATGTGTCATTGTGGAGACAAGGCTTTTGATCTCTTCCAACACCGTATTGGCGGTGACGGTAGGCAGAAGTTAGTTTATGATTTATTAATTTCAATTATTTGCTGATTTGTATGACTTTACTGACTCAAGAGAGTTGACGAGTAAAAGGGTACGCTCGACACAATCCTGCCTGCCTGCCTGCCTCCCTCCTTTAAACTTTGCAAGTGGTAGTAAGAAGATAATAAATAGCCCTCCTTATGGAGTCCTTTCTCACGCATTTCATTCACACGTGTACGTGTCTTCACAGTCATGCACAAACGACTTACAGGTCTGTCTCCTCGCTACGAGCACCAACACTTGAGCCAGTGACACAAGTGGCTAATGCAGTCACACTGTTTCTGTGAAGTCAGCCACAGTCAATGCTTCAGTAAAAAGGCAATACAAAGAGGAAAGACAAATCAATTGACAACGACATGACAGCTCTTCTACCAATTTGCTCCGAATTGAGGGATTAGGTGGACTTATACATGATCTATTCATATGTCAAGGCGAGTTGTTCCTCTTTCAGACGCATCAGAACGAATTGAAACGCTTGTCAGAGCTCTAACAGCTCTACAACCGTCTGCTGACGAATTCAGTCTCTTAAAGACGTTTTGCCTATTCAGTGTGGGGTCCGATCTCGGTAAGTGCTTGTATTACTTTTTTTTGTTTTTTTTTTATTGCTCTAACAAGTATTTGTGAAAAAGAGAATACTTTGTCACTCTTAACTTTTAGCGAATCGAGTAGAATTTGAACATCTTTCATCCCTGTGCGTTCTCCTCCACCAAAACCTTCCAGTCTACATCCACACATGCCTTCCAATTGGTTTGGAGCAGAAGGAGGCCTTCCTACAGTGTCTAACGTTGATCGAAAGCCTTCCTGATGTAATCTCTTGCCTGATTCGTGGAGCCTTCTTGCAGATATTCGACTGCTCTTTCGAGAACTTAGACTATATGATTGAACGGATGACCTTTGCTGCTGTCGAAGCGGCCAATCAGGCCACAATGAAACCATCCTAACTCCTCCGTCCCCTGGTTTGGCAAATGCCTTTTTTCTAATGCCACTTTGCCATATACATATGCCCAAATGATTGACTCCGTTCTGCAAGAGTAGAAAAACTAACTAACAAACTTGCGCGAATTCCTAACGCTGTGCTCTTCAAAAAGCTACCAAAAGTTAAACTGTGTTTTAAAAAACGTCACGCACTTGGATACACACCCTTTAAAATCAGAAATAAGTAATTTGTAGCAGATTGTTTGCTTTGTCCACAATGGTGCAGAGTCTAGTAGATGCTATGATTAGAAACAACTGCCCACCTTCGGGGCTCTGCTACCATGTCCTGGCCGGCGGAACATCTGATTAATTTGAAGTGTCCTTGTTTATCTTCTACCTGCGCATATCTCATTTTGCCAGTAAATTTTTTGGTAAAAACTGACAAGTAGAGCACATACTACTACCAAGACTTATCAGTAGCGATTTCTGCAACTAGGTAAATTAATAATAACATCGCTATATTTTGCCTGAAAAGGACCAAATTGCGTTTGGGCAGCTACATGCCACCCAAAAAAACAGCACATGTAGAAGATTTACACGATGTTGAGGAGGATTAAGTACAAAATATTTCTTCCCCTCACCCCACGAGCATTGCATTCTACGCGGATAGTGCCGCTTTGACCTTGGCTTGGGAGGAATTGTAAATAAAGAATGAGCAAACCTATCATTGGTAAAAATTTCAGCTTTGAAAATCACAACTCACTCAACCACGTTTTTGCTTAAAATTTTGCCACCAAAGAAAAGAAATTTTCACAAAAGGCATCACAAGATTTGGAATTCTATCACTACTACAGCGAATGGGATGAGATTTTCTCAACACTCCAAATTGTTGCAGAATTTTTTTTGCACAGGTTGTCTCTGCACACGAGATGAACAGCAGGCAATGGGCTTATAAAAGCATTCTCATGAAAATTTTTATTTTTAGTGCCATAAAATAATTTGCACAAACCTCTTGATCAGGAGTGAAGCTGCTCACAGATGACCCAAAGCTAGGATCGGCAGATAGATAGCCTTGCGGAAGGTGCTACTGACATCTCAGACGACGAACACTTGGTGCTTGGCACTCAAACGACCAGTCATCGGCAGGTCACAAATAATGCGATCAGTTTGACATTCTCAAAGCGGGTAATTCAGACCCTTACCCTGAGTGCGTTCAAGCACAAGCAACAACGTCCTACGCCATGCCGTATGATAAACAGGAATTTCCATAGCGCAAATCGGAGATTTTTAGGGTCTCGTGAAGTGTATGCACAGCTGAGTTGCTCAAAGTAAACAATTCAGGGACGAGAGAACACGCTACAAAGCATCCAACATCACACTACTACCGTCTGACCCTTCGTAAGTTCCACAATGGACCTGACTTTCGGTGAGGCATTCCATGCTGATAAATAGGCGAAGCATTTCAGTCTGAGTTGGTACTGACATATCGTCGAACCCGTCTATGGTAAAGGTGCCTTCAAATCTCCAGTCATCTGATGCTTATGAGGCGCACAAAGGCGGTACGAGTGGAAGGAGATCACGTGAAATCCACGAATTCTGTCCTCCCAACACCCAAAATATATCTTCCAATCTTAAAGGTAGCCAAGTCGTGCACACCCACTGACAACTACGAGAGTAGCCAGCAAAGGAACGATCTCAGTCTGTTCATTCTTAGGAATAAAGCTAACCTCAAAGCGAATCGTGTAGGCTACATTAAATTACGAATTTCCCTGCGGAATTTTAAAGTTATCTCTACTTACTCTTCTCCAAATTGAGATGGTCAAAGGGTAATGTGATTTAAGTGTTGTAAATCTGGTCGAAGGAAATAGGCGCACCCGTGCTTTGAAAACAAGTAGTAAAGAAAATCGAAATTTTCGGAGTATTTGAAATCTTGCTTCGGTACAATGTCAAATAAGCCTCTTGAGGGCTGTATTCAGTTCTAGTGGACAGGCTCCAAGCCCTTACACACGCTGCTATTACGTGTGCAATGATACTACTTATTACAATTTCAGCGAAGAACCAGGAAGTAGAAGTAAACTTGGTAGAATGACAAAAAGGCGGTCAAAGTAAATTCAACACTAAGAAACAAGGTTTTCGATGTAGAAGTACACATTAAAACGAGATGTAGAGGAACTCAAATCAAGGAAAGAGGAACAGAAGGGTGACCAATAAAGACGTTTTGAGTCTTACAAGGTCAAATATGGCTACACAGTTCAAGAGGAAGCAAGTTTTAGCAAATTCATTGCTCAGAATTACCATACATAACTTTCATCAAAAGGCTTTTGCGGCAAGAACACTGTCGGTAGAACAGGAGGAGGCAAAGGAGGATCCCTGAAGGGAAGTGTAAACAAGTAGGTTGAACACTCATCGAGCTAATTATTATAGTAATGTCTGAGAACGTACAAATACATTTTCCCAAAATTCTTCTGGCGCCAATTCCGTAAAAGCAGTGCAAGAAGGACGATGAAAAGCACCGCTCCTAGACATCCGAACACTGCAGACAGAATAGTCTTGGCATTCCCATACTTTTCAGAGGTGCTTACTAATGCTAAAGGAAGAAAAAAGCATCATATAGAGTTCTTAACATTTTATTTAAATGCATTTGTATGCAAAATCAAACTCACTCTCAGTTGTTTGGTTTGGAAGAAGTTGTGAGCCCTTACCACCAGATGGTTCTGTCCATCTTGAAGTGTTCCTTTCTATTAAAAACAATGCTTATTGGTAAAATTCAGCAACCCTTAGATGTGTTACAAAAGTAACCGAGACCAAAACAAGGTCTGCAGGTTTTAAAATATATCAAAGCAGTAAAAAAAAAGAGGAAAAAAAAATCATACATTAGAAAAAAACATTAAAATCCAAAACAACTAAAAATTTTAGCAACAATTAAGTGAGCGGTTTCAAAAAATTGGCTTTACATATAAAAGTTAAAATACAAAAATCTAATAGGCTAAAGAAGATTGTGCTGGTAACAAATTGGCACAGATGATAGATGCAAAAATGTCAAAAATAGCATAATTAAAATATTGGATCAAAAATTTTCACAACAAAAATAACGTTAGGAGAGTTCAAAAAACAACAAAAAGAAAATAAAAAGTGCCATACATTCAACTAAAAATAAGTAAAGAAAGGAATAACCAAATTTGAGTAGGAAAAACAAACACAGAAATAGTAGGCACACAAAAGGCACCAAGTGTGTTGTGGTAGAAAAAGGTGCTCCTTGGAAAACAAATTTACGCAACACCT